>PVJL010003056.1:0-145247 GCA_004026885.1 Lyroderma lyra
CACACACAATTTTAATACTAGAAGGAAGAAGGGGAGATAAGAGGAAATAAATACGTTAGGAAGAGGAGATGGTTTGCTGCATGCCAGTCTCACCCCAGCACTTCCTGTCGGTGTGATCTTTGCTAGTAACTTAACAAACGAGTCTCAGGTCCTCATCTGTAAAATGGAAATAACAGTACTGAGTTCAGGGGGCTGCTGTGAGACCTTAAGGAGGCTGTTCATGTGAGTACTCAGGCTCAAGACCTGGCTCAGGATCAGCACAGGTGAAGGGAGGTAACGTGAGAAGGGGCAGCTCACCCCCGGAGCCGCTGAGGTGCTGTGTAACTACCAGCTCCCTTTCCTTCTCTTTGTATGCTTGGTCAAGTCTAAAAACCGATGGGACTGAAGCTACAACAACTTCCGATCGTGGCATGCTGAAAGGGGACGACCCATTTGCCGAGAATACAAATTAGCAGAGGGAAATTCACCAAACTGCTAAAAACGCTGCATGGATGGTTTGGAATTAATCCTTGCCTGCGGCCCTGGGTGTACCTTCGTTGCTTGTTTTGCCACATAAGTATGTTTTGGAAACATCCAGAGGTAATGGGACTGCACGTATGAGAGAATCAACTAAATTAACATTTCCCAAAAAGCATCAGGTAGACGAATCAAACCAATGTAATTAAAGAGACTGCTTTACCTTCCCCTTAACTTATCATTTTGTATTAAGTAGCATCCAACGTCACCCAACATTGTGTTTCATCCCGGATGAATAGACACGAATTAAATAGTTCCCAGACAGCCTCCTCCCTTCCAGGTTGTCTATGCTGGAGAGAGTAGGCTTGAGATGAGTCTAGAAGAAGGTGGACACTAGCTGGATGTCTGATCACTCCCCTGTTCCCCCAAATTCTTAAGAATAACTTCCGCAGGACTTGGGAAGCTAAGACTACCAACTGCACCCCAACAGACTATTTCCCTCTTTCCTTCAATCATAAAAGCTCCACATTTTAGCTGAAGACATGGCCAATGAGGATATATGACAACTCTCAATTTTATAGGGAAGTGCTCCAGAAAGCCCAGAATGCTATATAAATATTAACATACTGTAGTAGGATGTAGTTATCATTCAATGGGGCCATATGGCTATGTTCTGGCCAATTGGAAGTGATGGGTTGACTTCCTCCAAACGCCCTTAGACATGCCCACCAACTCCTTCTGTGCCCTTTCCCATTGGCTGCAAGGTGGGTATGATGACAAGAGCTAGAACAGCTGTCTTACAGGATGTTGCATGTGGAGGATGTCAGAGCAATGAGTTGGAAGGAGCCTGGGCTCCCTGATGATTTCACATCTGCCTTGTTAACTCTGCTTCTCTTGCAGAGAAACAGATGTCCATCTTGGGTAAGCCACAGTCGTATTTTGAGCTCTCTGTCATAGCAATTGACCCAATGTCGCTAACAACTAACACAATATGCAAAGGTGAGTCTTGCTTTACCCAACAATAAGATTCTGGGAATGTGTGAGTACATGAAATTATTGTGCCTTAAATCACATTTTCAATGTGCCTGGAGAAGCAGTAATGTTGAGATAATTAAGAGTAGGATTTGGGGGCTAGAAATAAGGTTCAGCTCTACTGTTATCTTGGGGGACTTGGGCAAGTTACTTATTAATAGCTTCTCTGTGCCTCAGTTTCCTTTATTTGCATAATGGAGGTGACTGTATTTATCTCACAATATTCTTGTGATGGTAACTGAAGTACCAAATGCAAGTCCTTAAGTGTGTGGTGCCTGGCATGTATTATAGTAAAACATTCCATAAATATTCCATGGGATTATCTGGAAAATAAACTAATAAATGTCCCAGAATCCATCAGCACAGATTCTGGCCCTCTGTCTGGAGTAGGGTCTTGTCCTCTATGCATTTTAAAGCTTTCCCAGTCCTTGAATTTTTGAGAACCACTGAACTAAAGGAATCTAGTGGGAGAGCTTTCTATACATCAATACCTGATAAACCTATCATGCAAATCAGACACACTTATGCAAATTCATAATCAAACCTTCATGATGAGCTGCCCTTACCTTGAGATCCCTTCCTGTTTTTATTTTGTTCCTTTTTCCTGATATCATCTCTGTATACATAGGTGCTCCTGCCATCACTGTCCACACCATGAACTTCCAGAGCAACCATAGAATCTAAGTTAGAGTTTTGGCATAATTCTAGTGATAATTAACATTTATACAGCTTATGGGCTTTCTGGAGCACTTTCATATATATTAACCCACTATATCTTGGTCACAGCCCTGACAAGCACTTAAGCCTGGTTTTATCATCATCATCATCATCATCATCATCATCATCGCGACCATCATCATCATTACCACCACCTCCACTTTACAGATGAGAAAACTGAGGCTCAGAGTGGCTGAGTGATTTGCCCAATAGGAGCCCAGATTTGAAGTAAGTTCTGTCTAATGCCAAAGCTGTGGCTCACCCCTGAAGCCCTCTGTTTCTCTAATACTGCATTGTGATGGTCGAATGAGTCACTTATTCATTTATTCAATACATGTTTGCAGTATTAAAAGCCAAGAAGATGGATAATCCCATAAGCCAGTGAGACCCTGGGAAGATGGGTAGATTCTCCCTGTTTGCCCAAATCCAGCTGTAAGTCTGGTTAAATCTTCAGGGCGATCCAAAGCCACCAAAGCCCTCTGGAGAATCCACAAAAGGAGACGGGACCAAACCAGGGTTCCCCAGGAGTTCCATGTGAGTAAAGCAGAACCAAACAGACTGTCCCTTTACCCCTCTCTCTAAATCAATCCCTTATTGGATGAAAGCATTCTACTTGGTAAGGGCAGCTTGAAAGCCACCACAATGTCATTCTCACATCTAACTCACCCAAGTCAACCGGAGATCAGAAACATCAAGGTGAAAAGCCCCAGTCACCTAGAAAGCCTGTGTTCTATTTGCCAAAAAAAAAATAGTGTTTCTCTTACATATTATATAACTCCAGGGAGGCAGTTGCTTAGCAACTGAGCCCAGTTGGCTGGGCTGGGAGTAGGTATTAACTCTTCCTGCAGTCAACTGACACTATTGAGTCTTCCTAGAAGGCTACCCACCACCCTATTTCCATAAGAGAAAGTTCATGTCATTCATTTGTCCTTACATCAGGACCCCTCCTGGTTCTCTCCCCACCAGAACTGCAGTTTCTCCTCCTGGGAAGAGGACAACATAGGTGACAGTGTCCAGGTTGCCTAGAAAGACCAGCCACAGGCTCTCCCCGCCCCATAGAGAGAACCTATTGAGGATCCATTTGGCCATTTTAGGTACACAAAATGGGACACTTGGCAAGCAACAGAGGTGACACGTACACTGCCATGTCAACATATACTTACATTGTCAACAGGAATTTACGGAGCAACAACTAGGTGCCAGGCCCGGCATTGCACTGGGGACCGACAGTAAACACGATAGTCAAATGTCCCACCTTTACCCCCCTTACATTCTAGCGGGGGAGATAGATGGTTCCTACGAAAATAAATACATAAACAAGATAATTCTGTTTGTCATAAATGCTTTGAAGGAAATAAAACAAAGGGAGGTAATCGAAAGAGCCTGCGTGTACAAGGGCTGTCTGGAAAGCATCCAGCCACGTAATAGACAAAACAGAGACATTTGTGGCTGGAGTTGTTTTTTTTTTTTCCCCGAACAGCCCTCGTAGGTGGGGGAGGGGACATATCTCTATTTACAGCTGGTTGTGTACGCCCACCTAAATATATCGGTATACAAGATGCATCCGCGAGCTGGACACACCGTGCTGCTGCTGAGCAATGTCTTCGGTTCAATGTTATTATTACAAGAGCCCTTGAGCTGATCTTGATCAATTTCCAAAAATCTTTCCCATCCCAGGAAATAGTACCACCTGATTCAGCCTGTCACTCAAGCAGTGACCTGGGGGACATCCTTGATTCTGTTTTCTTCATTTCCCCCACATGGCATCCATCAACAGATCTATTGACTTTAATTTCAAAATAGACCTGAACTTGCCACTTCCACTTCTGCAGCTTCCACTCAAGTGCACGCTACCATGTTGCCTCAGCAGGTGACGGCAACAGCTCCCCCACCGGTCTTCCTGTACACTGCCTTCCCCACCCAGCAGCCCAAGTGAGATGTCAGAAAAGGAGCTCAGAGCCCACCGCTCACTGCTCTGCTGAGCCCCTCTCAATGGCTCCCCTCCCACTCTTCTTAGCGAGCCTCCAAACACTCACTGCAGGGCCCTGTGTGCTAGGGAGTGTGGCCATTTCTCTAACTCCATTTCTGGCCGGGCCTGCCCTTACTGACCACACTCCCGCTACAGTGGCCTTGGTTTTGACTCCAATAGGACAAGCTCATTCCTTTCTCAGAGGCTTTGCACACAGTTTCCTTTGCTCTGGACCTGGTGAACCCCCCTATTCATGCACCAGATCTTAGTGTAAAGGTTGCCTCCTCTGGGAGGCCCTCCCTGACCACCAGATTCTCTGACCCCAGTATCCCAGCTGATGCCTTCACAGAACCTTTATTTCTATTTGTAATTTAATACATATGTGTGTGTGTGTGTGTGTGTGTGTGTGTGTATACACATTTTTAATTTTTTATTTTGTATTTTTACTTGCTTAATGTCTTTCTCCTCTACTGGGCTCAGTTTCATGAGGGCAGAGATCACATCTATTTGTTGACAACTATATCACCAGTGTCTGTCCGGGGACATGGCATATATAGACAATGTATGGATATTTATTTTTTCCAAATGATTGAATAAATAAATACAGTATAAGAATAAAATAGCTAGCACTTGCTGAGTGCTTAGTACACCCCAAGATAATGCCACCCACTGAACACATTCTGGTCTCCTTTCATCTTCATGAGAACCCGGTGGGGTGGGCATTTCTATCCCCCGAGGGTCAGAGAGAGGAGTCGCTGAGACTGAAGGTCATACAGTTGGGCAGGGGCCGGGCTGGTAGGAGAACTCAGCTCCCTCGAAGCTGGGCTTTGACAGCAGAGGGTAATTACTTCCTAATACCTTGTGGAGTTTTGTAACACTTTTCCCACCAGTCCCTACTTTATCATATGAGGAATGTTTCACTCACAGGCCAGCAGGGCTATCAAAGGTAGCATGAGAGTTTGAGGTGGCCCTTTATGTGAGCTCAGTCTGGCTGGTCTGGCAAAGTCGGGCCAAGTCCAGTTATCTGAGGAAGCAGGCCAGGGCAGACAAAGGGTGAACCAAAATAACTCCCCGCACGGAGTCACTCCTGATGGTGCCTGGGAGGCTTGGCAGGGAATTGGTGAGGCTCTTGGGCACAGAGCACCTCCTCAATCGTTGCATGCCCAGCACAAGCCTTTATTAAAAACAAATATGGCCATGGAAGTAGCTGGCCCCAAACAATTCTGGGAAGCCTGAGGGAAGGCTGACAGAACCTGATTTGGATTAAAATAAGGGAACACCAACAGCTCTCATTTGTTGAGCACTTAGGACGCGCTGAGCACTCAGTCAAGATCTTTACATGCATTTGTATCCGTGCAGTGTCCCTCCAGATGGGAACTATTCCTGTCCCTGGAATTCCTGTTTTACAGGGAAGGACACAGAGAGATGCAGTGACTTGCTCCTGGTTGCACCGCCTGTAACTGCTGGAGCTGGGATTCGAATCGAGAGGTAAAGATCGAGAGTGCAAGCTCTTAACAATTGCGTTCTATTTCCTATACCGGCAGGAGTGCCCCCCACTCCATAGCAATCCCTCAACCGTCTTCTAAAAACCCATTGCATTGCCCAATGGTATATTCATATGCAGATTCCCAACTATCATCAGCTTGGCCCAGATGAAACCGTGATTGGGCATCCGTCAGTTGTCGTGAAGTTCTATTTTGCCAACTGGCAAGTGAAAGGTAGGGATTTCTGAATTCAAGGGTGGAGTCAGAGATTCATATGCCCACTTAATCCACATCTCCTTAGCTTCACAATGCACTACGTATAAAAGGAGTCTGCAAGGTAATCATCCTAGACAATACGATTCACTTCTGTAAAGGCCAAGAAGGACAACAGAATGAAATAGCACCATAGCCTCAAAGAGGCCTTGCTTTACCCATCTGTGAAATGAGCATTGTGGGAGTATGGTCTAGTTGCATCTAAGGTTGCTTTCAGCCCCAAAGTTCTTGCGTCCAACCTTTGAGCTTGCTATTCTCTGAGCCCGTAATGCCCTACTTTCCCTCTTTATTTTGCTCACTGTTATTCATCCTTCGGGAATCAGAACAGGAATCACCTCCTCCAGGAAGATTTCCTTAAACCCCAGTCTGGGTCAAGTACATCCCTGGACTTCTATAGCTTATTCCTATCACAGGACACATTACTGCTTGTCAAAATTGTCTGCTTATACATCCAACTTCCCATCAGCCTCTGAGTCTCAATAACCAGCACCATTCCTGATATTCAAGAAACACCCAACTTACATGCACTGTACACACAGCACCATGATCTCCAGTATGGTAATTATTTCTGGAAGAATTTGACCCAAATAGCTATAGGGATTCAAGCAAAATTGAATGCCATGGAAAGTCTAAACATTACAGAGGCTCAAGAAGCCCATAGAAACATAAAGAGAAAATTGCTTTTCAAAACTGTAACAAAGGGAAGAAAAGACTCGCATTGGCTGTTAACGTAGATTTTGTTGGTACAGTGGGGTGGGGATGCGATAATTAACTTTCTCTACACATCTCCCAAATGTTCAAAAATGTCAAATAAAGGAAAACATCAAATTGTAGAGAGTAACACTTTTACTCATGCATTTTCCACTATTTTAGAACAAATATATCACAAGATGATAAAAGAAGAGCACCAAGCCAGGGTCAGCTCTTGGATTGCTTTGCAATCTCAAATAAGTTATCTCCCCTCTCTGAGTCACACTTGCTTCTTTTTCAAGTAAGGGAGATGGACTAGAATATTCACCAAGGGTTCTGATTCATATATATTCCACAGGCATCAAGTCATGCTTTCCTCACATGGATTTTCTGATGACAAATTGAGGGTTTTTTCCCCCCTGGGAAATTCTCTCATTTTTTCCACGTTCAAAGACACACACAACTGCTCACTACTCCCTGCTGTTGTAAGAGCAATTTGCCTTCGTTATCCTGAACCTTTCAGCATTTCTTGAAACCTCTTTTTTATGTGGAAAAAAATGTTCCTGATGTGATCAGAAAAGATAAATCTGCTATTTCACATTTCAGAAAGTAATCAAAATGTTCCTTACTAGAGTAGGTATTCATTACAATTTATGACAAGTGCTTGAAACTGCCTTTATTTTCGTCTCTCATCTGTCCAGAATTATTGTTTCTAATATTTAGGACAGGAATGCCTAAAGGGGTGGAGGGTGAACAGGAAGAAATCTCTTTGGTGTAATGCTTATGTTTCGTGTTGTGTTTCCTTTACGCATCATATTATCTTGGGTAGACCAGACAGCTCAATCGCGAGCTCTCCCTATTCTCATTCAGCCGGGAGTGCACAGGAAGGATAGTCAAGAACTTGGGAAATGGACTTATATTACCCATTAGAGCCTGAGGCCTACAAGCTTTTTAAGAGCCCATGAAAGTGTCTGAGAACTAAAAGCAATGCACTGGCTCCAAAAGAGTAAAAGAAAATAGCACAAGGAAAACTCACAAAGACTGAAATTAAGTGTCTCTATAACACACCATTACGTGAACCTTAGTATTTTTAAAACTTAGTGTTCATATCAATTTCACTGTATTTGAAAAGACTTGATGATTGAAGAGACTCATTCCACAAGAATTCCTGAGTTTACTTGATGACTTTTTAAGAAATTACAGATGAATGTAAATTGAGAAAGTTATTTTGGTTACCAAAGTCATTCCAAAAGCACAACTTTATTGTTTCCTGTAAAATTTTACAATAAAAATGCATTTAATTTGTATGACATGATGTGAGTTATGGTTCCAAATTAGACACCTTAGGGCAAACCATTGCCTTAAAATGGACTTACATAGGATGAGTTGATGAATGGATGCATTGATAGATAGATGAAAAGCTAGATGGATGAATGGATCCGTAGACAGGACGAATGGATTCCTCAACAGATATGTGAATGAAAAGATGATTGGATAAGTGGCCAGGTGGGTGGATGAATGGAAAGATAAATGGATGGACTCATGAACACTTGGAAGGGATGGATGGATGGATGGATGGACAGACGGAAGGATGAATGATGTAACTTGCTCAGTGTCACTCCCTGAGTTAGTGGATGTGCCCTGACTCCTCTCTTTCAAGCTGTTGTTAAAGCCACTTAAATTTTGTCAATTCCTTGAGAACAAGGACTAGAAGAGTCTCAAGAGGTCATTTAATCCACCTTGCTCAGTTTACGGATGAAAAAACTGGGGGATCAGAGAAAGAAGGGATGGAGCTGATGGCACGTTTTTCTTTATTCTCATCAAACAGGAGATTGTTGCTTAAACGTTTTGCCTCTTAGAGATACCTGGCACATGCCTATTCCTCAGACATTCTACGTGTCTGATGTGTTTCACAGGTGATGACAACTCACTGCTAAACTGACAGGTCTCTGTCCTGCCAAGCCTCAGGATCTTTCCTGCATGCCTCCCCCGCTGTCTCCTGAAGAAGGCAGGATGGTGACTGGCAGTGTTGGGCCTGGGTCCAAGCTGCTTTGCAGACCCTGCTGTGGAGAAGCATCCCTGCTTAATTCACACTCATGTCATCTTATTCTTAGCACATACTCAGTCCCCTCCTGAGTCATTCAGGTATCATTTGAAATATGGTAGGAAAAAAAAGGTCTCTGGTTTTCAAACACACTGGACTTTCCTGTGGCTTTTCTCTTGGTGACAGTATTTTGATTTTCCTTTAGGAAGCCTCCTCCATCTCTTACTCACAATCCATGTGTTGGGGGAGCCCAGGGCTGGCCAGTCAGGTTTAATATCACTCCAGCCCCAGTGATTGGTTCAAAAATGAGCCCATGAACCAAGTCTGACTATATAGTGCATACAAGCGCTGTCTGGAAAAAAATCCGGCCATAAATGCTTCTAGCTTTCATATATGTGGCTGGATACTTTCTGGACAGCCCTCATATATCAGCCTACTCAATCGTCTTCAAATCCTGTGAAATTCTACTATTATAAATCTCTTTTAAAGATAAGGAAACTGAGGCATAAAGAGTTTAACTAACTTGCCAGAGATCAAACAGCCGCTAAGTGGCAGAGATTGTTCGGAAACCGGGTAACTTGATCTCAGACCAGCATCCTTCACCTTGCACTACCCTGCCTTTTAGTACTTGCACAAGTGCCGGCCAATGGGTCTTACCATAGCTGCTGAAAGATACACATGCTTGCTCCCACGAAGTGCTTAATTTACAACTTTAAAGTGACTTAACCCCTGAGCGAATGAACTTTCTCTACACATCTCAATGACCTCATGTAGCTTCATACCTACAGCAACTCACTGATCTGGAAATTTACTTCCTGGTAGCCTTAGCCATGTGGACGCCTCCAAGAACTACGAGCAGGTGAAGCATGAAAGCTTCCAAGGTCAAAAGCGTTGCCAAGGTTCGAAAGCTGCTGGAAGTTCTTCATGGAAGAATCCCTCACTTCCACTTTGCACACCATTTTACACGCTCTAAGTAATTTAGAAGATCATGGTGTGAGAGGAAGTCAGTGTAGCACTGTGGAAAGAGTCGCTGACTCATGAGTTAGCCTGATCCACAGCAAGTCCAAGCCATGATGTTGACAAGGAAGGGACTTCACCTCTCTGAGCCTCAGTTTCCTCGTCTGTATAATAATACAGGCGGCAATAATAATATCTATCTCACACCATTGCTACAAGAAGGCCATTCAATTGTTGATGTAAATTGCCAGGCGTAGAGTAAGTCCTTGATGAATGACAGCCATTACGATTGAGCAATGATAAGGTTTTCATTGCTTCGCAGGCTCCATAAACTTTGGATTGTAACAAAAGTCCTCCTGGGGCATTTCACAAGATTTCTGGATAAAGCAGGAAGATAACTGAAATAAAAAATGCTTTTCAATGGCCTAATGCTGCTTCAGTGTAAGGCGGTATTATAGTTACTAGTACTAGAGCAGTAGGAATTACACTATTATTAATACTTACTATTTTTAATCACCACTAGGACTACTGCTATTATTATTATTACTGCTGCGACTATTAAAGGATATAATGCTGGTCCTTAGATTCCTGCAATATTTCACAATGATCCCATTTGGAATGAACACCCAGGACTGTAGCCTCTCCATTGAACCTGAACCTGTAGCACATCCTACGTACCTGAAGTGAATTAACAAGGGCCCCTTTGCCCAAGGAGACACAAGCATAAACTGACAACCGCGTGTGCAGTGGTGAGTACCTAGCACAGCAGCTGCCAAGCACGTGACAACAGCACAATAAATTGTAGCACATGAATCAGTATAAGAGAGAGGTAGATGAAAGATGGCTGCCACATTCAAGTCTCTACCACTCCCCGCATCAAGAGCGGGATCTATTCACGTCCCCTTGAATCTGAGCTGGCCGTGTGACTCGTTTTCACCAACAGAATCCGCTATGTGACATCTGAAGCTGGCCCTTAAAAGCTCTTCAGCTTTTGCCCTGGCTCTTGGAACATTCTTTCTCTCTGTTGCCGTGCTGGCAGAAGCCCGAGCGACAGGGAGAGGCCACATGAGGGAAAACTGAGGTGCTCAGTTGATAAGCAGCTCAACCTACCAAACATATGGCTGAACCCCTTGGCCCTTCCAGTTAAGTCAAGCCACCCAACGACCGTGCCAGTCCAGCAGCACAGGGACCAGAAGGCTCTCCAAGCTGAGCCCAGATGAACCACAGAACCATGTGCGATAACGGATAGATGGTTGTAATTTTAAGCCACTAGGTTTGGGGAGGGGGGTTGTTACACAGCAATAGCTGACTGAAACAAAGCAGATGTGAGTCCTCCAATGAGATGTCCCCAGCCCACTTTAGGTGGGCATGGACGACTGCCCGGAAGAGTGAAGTCATCTGGGATCTGTGGGTTACACCGATGAGGAAGGGTCCCCGCTCTCACTCACGAGTCTACCCTCTTCTCTCTACGATGTTTCTGAGTCCAAGGCAGGTTAGTGATAAGAACCAGAATTTTAACATCTTTCTCACCCAGGTAATGGTCTCTCCTCTTTAGGGATCGGCCCCATTTCCCTGGCTCTAAATCAAAATGACAGGGCCTCCAAATTGGCTCAGGTGTTCATGCATTTGTAAAAGTGTCTTTTGCTGGAGAAGGCTTGCTATGTCTAATTTCTGCCCTGAGCACAATTTTATAGTTAAGCTGTATTATAAATGTCGTTTAATTTACCCAGCAATGTCGGGCCGACACGAAACCGAGTCAGCGATAATAGATATGAGATCCATTTGGTACAGTCTGATCAGGGTTTGGGAGGAGGGAGGGGGTGGATTTAATCATCGTTTGTCCAAATTTATATTCTCTTCCTCTCCTCGCTGCTGCTTTCTCTGTGTTCCAGCCACGACAGGGAGGACAAAGAAAGCCTTCCAAACCACCGGGCCAGGTTTGACGGGACAAGCCGGTCTTCATAGCCGGGGTTATCAAACAGGAACAGGCCATTCCGCTGCTCACGGGGACCTCCTAGCACCTGACAATCAACTCAGCGCCTCTGGCAGCCCCCCTGCCTCCAGGACCTGGCCTCCCCCACCGTTCCCGTTTTATTTTGCCCACTTCCTTCTCTGTTCTTGATTCTCCGGCCACAGTGGCTTTCTGTTAGGTCTTCAAATGCCCCGAACTCTGGAGACTGACCCTTGGCCATGCCCAGAGTGGAGGTCTGAGTGCTAACATGTCCCTGGCTGTCTCCTGTCCCCTGCAAACACAGGGGCAGACAAGAGGGCTGCTGGCACCATCACTCACGTCAGGGAGGCCATCCCCAGGCATGGCCACCGCGTGCCAGGTTCATGGACAGCTGAGTGGGATCTATCACACACTTCATGGGGCGCATGCATTTGGGTCACTAAAGAAGTTAACTGGATTTTCAGGGGACAGAGGTGCCAGGAGAACCTGTACTGCCCCCAGGATGGGAGCGCGGTGAGTAGACTCCCCACCCCCACCCATAGCACCCGGACTGCCCCCAAGATGGGAGGGCGGTGAGTAGATCCCCACCCCCACCCATAGCACAGAGAGGCAGTGAATTCCTTTCAGGACACTCAGACTCGGGTACAAATTCCAACTCTGGGTCTTGCTGGTGCTGTGTGACCTTGACCAAGTCAATGAATCTCTCCAAGCCCTGGTGAACTGCTGCTGTTAAATGGGGCGATCGTCTCTACCCCGCTGTACTATTTATTATGTGGCTTACGTGAGGTCATGGGGGTAAAGGGCTCTCGGCATGTGCCTGGCATGTAAATGCTAAATATAATGATCATGAATGGGGGAATCATAAAAAGTCATGGTCTGGGGGTCCGATAATCCGGGCACGGTTTCTCGATGCATCAGAAATCTCTGGGAGGTGTGTGTGAAGTTTCCTGGGCAGGAGGCAGGGGTGTATCCTGAGAGTCTGTGTCTTTAAAAGCTCCCATGGGTTTTAACTCACAGTCCATTTTGGAAATGACTGATTCAGCCCAAGCCACTACATTTAGAGGTAGGGAAACTGAGGCCCAGAGAGGGACAGAGATGGGCTCAAGATCACACAGCACATCTTTGGCAGCTGTGTCATCTCCAGAATGCAGATTTCTGACTCTTGGTCGGGTGGTCTTTCTGCCAGTCCATGGCAAGGAGTTACATTAGGTCAGACCGAGGTGTCTGGATATGGCTGAGCCCCCATGGGCGGTGTGAGGAATCTCCCCTCCCCCTCACTAAGCTCCCTGAGGTTAGAGATGCTCTCAGAGTCCCGGACTCTCTTTTTAACTCCAAGTACACAATGCCCGTGAGAACATCTGAAGTTCTTTGGAAACTCTTTCTTGTTTATTATCTCAAAATGACAAGCTTAACCTTTTCTCCCTCATTGCAAGGGTGGCCCGTCCTTTCCACCCCATCATGCAAATAATCGAGTGAGTGCCACGGCTGTCTAGCCCAGCACGTGGACTATTAATAAATATTTGTTGAATAAATGAATGAACGAGTATGTTGAATCAGTGCATGAATGAAAGACCACAGCGAAGGTAAGCTCCTTGAAGGCTGGCCCTGTTGGTTTTTGTTCCTATGCCTGGAGCAGAGCCTACGCAGCAGACACTCATTAAATATTTGCTGTTTGTGGCTGAATCGGTGAATTTCCCGCAGCCTAGTGGGAAAGGCAGATGCATAAACAAAAACCAAGAATAGTGCAGCTTTGTCACTATAGCAGAGAGGACCAGCCTAGGGCCATGGAAGCGTGGGGCGGGGCAGGGGTGGATGAGGGGAGACATCTGGGAAGGGAGCCCAGAATGGGTACAGGGTATTGGGAACTGGGGAGGGAGGGAGCCCAGGGAAGAGAGCTCGCCTGGGGGAAATTCTGGGGCTTGTTCCAATTGCAGAAAAAAGGCTCAAGAAGGAGGAGAGCAAGTTACAGACCAATGTAGACCGCCTGGTGCCACGCTGTAGGGACTCAAAGTGTATACGCCCACATTGAGGGTCATTCTACAAAATAACGGGTCAGTATTCAAAAAAAATGTCAATGTCAGAAAAAACCAAGGCCAAGGAACTGTTTCCATCAGAGTCTCTCTGACCCTCAGTTTCCTCATCTGAAAAATAGGACTAATTTTCCATCTCACTAGCCCCTCGAAGTTGTTTGAGACAGTCTAATACAACAATGAGTATTCTCTGTCACAGGCTCACACCAGTTAATGATGCCTTTTATCACCACTTAGAATACAACTACCCCAGGACCCAAAAGAATTAATTTGTTTCTGGCCAAACCTCATTAACCGATTGTCCTAGCTTCTGCTTTACGGAAATAGTGGGCATATTAATTATGTATATATACTCAGGTACATCTGTGTAATTCTCTGCAGTTCTGCTCAGGACGTATTCATCCACATGCCCACGAGAACCAAGTGCCAACATGTTGTTGCCGTAAATGAAGTCAGTAACATCGCTCTCAGCAGACCCTACTGAAGTTCTGGTCTGTCCCTAAGAAGTCTGAGATGGTTATTGAAGGTTCTCTTAAAGTGATACATTTATTTGGCTTATTAAAGGGCACCAGCTTGTTCTTATTTCCCTAGAAATGAGGGTGGGTGAGACCACACCAGTTTGCTTTGTGTAGATACCAGCCAGGACTACAGGTAGCGGCCCTGGGGATTCAGCGCCCTCAGCCCTGGTCCCTGGAAGTCTTCAGGGCAACATGAGAGAGACGGGAGAGGAGGGAAGAAAGAACTTGCATTTTTGGAGTCACACTTGAGCTTGGAAAATGGTTAAGTGTTAAGTTCTTTGCGGGCAAGGGTCTGTTTTTTTTTTTTTAATCTCTGTATCTGTAGCTCCTCCTGTGGGCTTGGTTCAGAGTAGAAGGTCTTGAAGGCAGAAAAAGCAGGTCTCGAATGAATGAAGAGATGCTACCCCACCACTGTCGAGCCAGCTGAGGCTCAGCTTCCTCATCCACAAGCAAATGGCTATCGGAGCCACCTGTGAAGTTCTGCTAATAATTAAGTGAGATGCTGTACAGGAGGCCATGAGAGGGATTCTCGTGCATCAGACAAGTTCATTGCCTTCTCAGCCTTTGCAGGGGCCTACTTTCTTTGGAAACAAGGAAGGGGCGTAGTAGACAGACAGGTAAGACCCAGACAGTGTCTTCTGGAAGCTACTGATGGCAAGAGGGCTCACGGAGAAGCAGGCCTTGCCCACACGGTTCCCTGGGTTTTGTGCAGGATTCGAGATGAACCTTGGTCAGAGAACACCAGCCAGTGAGTGATGGCCTCACCCATCGGGACCCCTGCTTCTCCTTGGAACCTCAGTTTTACTAGCCGAGATAGTAAATACTTCACACTGGAAAGCTGCATGTAGATGTGGTTGCTGTAAAAATCAATGCCCGCCCCCCCCCAGAACGTTTTATCTGTGGGGCTCCTGCCGCTGTGAATTCTATTCCAGCTGGTTATTACACACCAAGTCCCTTTTCCTCTGCGAAGACTCCTGGGAAATGTCATTCATTCATTTCTTTGTAGTAGTATCTATATTGAGTTTCTAATTTGTGTCAGGTACGATGCTAAGCTCTTGATGGAAATTCTTATTTGCATCTCATATCAACTAGATGGCGAAGGCGCCGCCATTTCCCTGCCCCCCTTTCCCCGTAAAGCACTACCAGCTTGCCCGAGGGGAGGCGGCTAGTAAGTGATAAACCTGGGCTTCAGACTCGGGTCCCTGCGACCCTAAATTCTGAGCTCCTGGCCAAGGCCATATGCCAACGAGCACCTGCACTGCCTGATGTGCCATGCTCTGAGTGACGTGTGGGGGGCATGGGCACGAGGCGCCCCCAGTCTGTGAGGAAGACAACCATGCGTCGGCACGCATGCTGATGAAGGACGATTACACTGCAGCCTTCATGCCCTCAGCCCCGCACTGACCGAGTTCTAGTGCTGGGCACTGAGAGCGAAATGAAACATGTGTCCTCAGCGTCCGGAAGGGAAGAAAGGCTCCACACGCCTGCAGCTGCGGGCAGGTGACTAACGGTGACCCATTCGAAGACTGAACACCCAGCGTGCTGGCCCGCGCCTCGGTCCTGGGCTGGGGACCCCGTCGGCGTAGGCTTCTGAGTCTTCGTTACAGCACGTGTAGGACTAGGTACCTGTCTGATGAAGGGCAATGCCACGACCTACGTCATCATGCGTCACACACGCCACGGGAACTAGTGTGCCCCTCCGTACCAACCACTCCGCCCCAAGTTCACGGGGCCGACCAACGGCCCGCACTACAGTCCTACCATGCGGGTCCCTTCACCACTGTCAGTCCCCAGCTGGGACAACCGTGCCCAGAGAGGTAGGTAACTTGCCTGGGCGTACACACGTGGGGTAACGAGGCAGGTCTGAGGCTCTCCTTAGAAGAACAACAAAATGTTGTTTTTAATCCCAATGGAGGTGAAAGTATGCAAATGAGCCTCAGCAGATCATTTCTTATTTATGCCATAAATTAGGCAAATTCTCGTTCCTGAAGCCCTGGGAAACTAGGCCCCACTCCACACACTTTGCACGAGGCTCCGAGGCGGGTGGGCCCACATGAGCTTTCCGACCTGGCGAGCGCGCTTTGAAGGGGGCCACGGCGGCCGAGGCCCGATCAGGAGACTGCAGGAGGGAGCAGCTGGAGGCCCCCCTCTCCTCTCCCTTAGCCAGTCGCTTGACAGGTGGGTGGCACGCCCCCAGGCCCAGCCGCACAGGGTGTGCCCTGCCTGACTTCGGGGGGGCCGGTCCCCCACACGGCCGGGCGAGGCGCTCCTCCGGGAGCCGTGCAGGAAGGCGGCCGTGTGTCTTCCGTGCCCACCAGCCCCCTGTGGGATGAGGCGGGGGGCAGCGGTACATTCTCATTCTGCAGATGGAAACTGAGGCTTGGGTTCATTGGGTGACCTCTGCAGCATCAGCCAACACGTAACGGTGGGGCTGGGGTCCACAGTCAGGCTGGTCTCAGTCCTAACCCAGGGCGGGGTCTGAGCACGTTCTTTAAACCCCTCCCCTCATAATAATAAATGTTGGGGAACCCCGGCGTTACAAACAGCTCTGCTGCTAGCACCACGGCTGGACCCACACGCCTGAAAGCAGCACGTCCTGTTTCCCCGTCGATCTCCATCACTGCTCCTACGTGCGTGCTCGCCATTGCTGGCCAACCTCTCACGAAGAAGGGAAAGGCTCCTGAAACAATCATGGAGCCCCTCTTCCCCTTCTCCCCCGGCCTGGCTTTCAGAGCCTGGATCACCTTCGAATGCCTAAATACACAAGTTTTTGAGGAGCTCTCTCATATACTCCTACCCCAAATTATTTTTTCCCAAATGATTTGAAGACTGTGCACTTGCTGCAAATGTTTCTGTGTCCTAGGCCTCCCAAATTGGAGTCATTCGTGGCCAAAGAACGCATACGTGTACTCATTCATTCATTCATTCATTCACCAAAATAGCTGAGAATAGAGAGATAATAAGAGTGAACCCTTGACTCCAAAGATGCCATTGCCCTGGCAGGGAGGGAGACAAAGTCAACAGACAGTTGTGACATATGGTTACTCTTCCGGCTCTCTCGGATATGCTTATCAGAGAGGCCACAGCTTGACGGATACAGATGGACTGGCAAAAGACTTCCAGAGCCACATCTTAGCGAATTCAAAGCGTTGAGGAAGCAACTACCCAGGCCAGCAGGGCAAGTGTGTAAAGGGCCATTAGCTGTGATTACTCAACCCACAGCCTGGACCCGAGTGGCCCTGCGTTGTGCCCGATGGCATGCTTACCACACCAGCTTGGCTTAGACACGAACAGCCCACCTACTGCCTGAGCAGGACAAGCTGCTTTCCTCTGAGGAATCTGAACTGGGACACATGAAGAGGCTGAGTGTTAGAAGGGGTGTCTGGGCTGCCCTTCCCGTCCAATAGAACTTCTTGTCGATATCGAAACCTTCTCTGTCCATACTGTCCAATATGGCAGCCACTAGCCACCCACGCCTGCTGAGTACGAGGAATGTAGTTACTGGGACTGAAAAACAATTCTAATTTAATTTTAATTAATTAAGATTTAAAATTGGATAGCCACGTGTGACTAGCGGCTACTGTGGTGGACAGTCCCCAAGCCGAGTGTGAGCTGGAGAAGCCGTAACGGCCCACATGTAAGTGGCGGTGATGAGGGAGGTCCATGGTGGGTGAGCAGATGGACAATGGGGAGGGAGCCAGAAGAATAGACGCCAGAGAGAAACAGATGACGTGAAAGAGCATTGGAGAGAGGAGCGTCCCTGGAACATCCGTGGCTCAATGTTTGGGGTACTCTTCGAGCAAGCCTCCTTATTTTTGAGCTATCCAGAGCGCATCTTTGCTCTATAGGCCAGAAGAAAGAACCATTCCTCTTGGAGGTCAGCACTGACCTGAGACTCAGAAAATCAGCTCAGAGTAACAACAGCAACAATAACAAATCACTGTCACTGTCCATCACCCCACCCACAACCCGCTGTGACTTGTCTAAGATTAGACACTTGGGTTGGAACTGGTACCTCGCTGACTCCCGCATCTGTGCTCTGTATTATGCTACACTGCCTTGTCTAGCTGGGCTCTTGGTCCTGGGCCAATGTTCCATTTTGGAATCCCGAACTGACCGATTTATGGTACTAAGTTCTGGCGTATGCCCGTCTCCAAACTGGGAAGGGGTGAGACCAGACAAGGAAACTGGCACCCAGAGGCTAATACCCACCCCTCCTCCCTCTAAGACTTGTCTCAAACTCCATACCCCATACATTAGGCTGTGTCCATGCACCTTGCTCTAACCTCTGGCCCTTGGACCAGCATTCCTTGAGCCCAGCGACTTCCCAAGGCTGACCCTGAGCATGTCATCTGTGTCTCACATGACCCTTCCCTGGTCCTCACAGCCCATACTCCTGCTGGTTTTCTCAATCAGCTGCTCCCCATGCCCCATGGTGAGTGCAAGGAAGCAGAGGGGGGGTCACCTGGCCTGGGACCTGTGTCTCCCTGAGCCTCGTGGTTCACTCTTGCCTGTTTGACTTGAGCCATCTGCTTGGATGGCATCATTCCCAGGTGTGAGCTGGTCCACTGGTGCCTTAAAGATTCAGGTGCCAAGTTAGCAGGGGAGGGAACTATGGCTTGATTTCAGCTTCTACTAATGCTCCTTTCTTTGCAGTCACTATGTTGTGGCCACATAATGCGTGTGCCTGATTCGGGTAATAACGTGTTTAATGGAGACAGATGCCCTATGGCTTTCATTGCCACATCTCCTTGGGTCTCAGAACACACACCTGAGGAGAAAGTGGCAATTCCATTGTTCTTAAAAGAGGGGGAAAGTCACTTTAGAATGGGAGTCAGAAGACAAGAGTCAGAGGTTTGAGTCCTGCCTCTGCTGCTCACTTGCAGTAAGACCCTGTGTGAGTCCTGTCCCGTCATTGGGTCTCTTTCCTCAATAAAATGAAAATATCAGGGAGAGGAGTGAGGTAGGTGGGAACCCCAAAGAATGGCTATGATCTGATTACTATCACAGACACCAGGAAGGGTACCTTGTAAAAATTTTTTTGCAGGGCATGTCCATGCCAACAGCACCCACCCCAATTGCATGATCCCTGGGCAGTGGACAGAGCAAAGGCCGTCACCTCCATGCAAGATCCAGTAACAGCTCCGGGTGACAGGGCGGCTTGTCTAAGGTCATGCACGTGACAGAAAGGAACAGATCTACACTCGGGTTGTTCGGACTTAAAAGCCTGGTTCCACTCACTGGGCTACACGTCCCCAGTTTTCAGCGGGAGGTGTGGCGTATCTGCAGCTGCCAGAGACCCAAGCGGAGGCAGATTCTACAACCACCAGGGTCGTGTCGGGACAGCGCTGACTTTTACATGAGCTAAGCCACAGGGTCACTCACTGCCCCCAGTGCTCCCTTTGCAAAGAAAGGTGGCTCCAGCAAGGACCATTAAATGGCCCGTCAGCGGCTCTGTGTTTACACAAAGGTGGTTTTTCCTCTTTTTACAAAGTGTATTTCTCTCCTTCATCTTCTAATTTTTCTTTCTCCTCCTCCTTTTGGTAGAAATCTTCAGTGATTTCACATCTATTATCTCATTGATCTTCCTCATAGCAACACGATTATTACTCCCAGTTTTTCAGGTGGGGAATAGGCTGCCTCAGACCACAAAGACGTGGGAGAAAGAACTGGAAATTAAATTCCGACCTTAGGACTCTGATGACACCTCCCCACAGCTAAGATTAAGGTGAAATGTATTTAACCATTTTACAAATGTGCTGAGCACTTACACTGAGTTAGCTGCATACGCCAAGAGAGGTGGATGAGTAGGACGTAGTTAGGGTTGGTGACGAGTTCACTGCCGTGGGAGGGAGGCAGGGGACTGGGAGCTCATGTCTTTTCAGTGTATGAGCTACAGAGAGATAAAGTGTGATGCGGGGTACAGAGGACCACTCATAACTGGCATAGGGAAGGTCTCACAGAAAAAGACAATTAGGGATTGGGATTCGAAGGAGGAATAGAAGTTCACCAGGTGAATCGGAGTAGCAATAACGGCAAGTTTTATTGAGCATTTGCTGTGGGCTACACATACCTACACACACTGACTATTCTGAACACTCTTGCAAGGGATCTGTGACCCTCCCATTTACATAGAGGGCCAAAACAGGTTCAGAGAACTAGAGCATGTACTCGCACCGCTCAAGACCGTGCTGCTAAAATCAAGCACCTGGGAATTTAATCTAGTCCTCTCTGGAAGGACGCCTCATCCAGAAGCCATCAGAGTCGGCATGAAAGGTTGGGATGAACTGTTTGCTCTTGGTGAGCTGACTTGGGACGCCTGGCATTTGTCACTGGGCGAGAAAACATCTCCCTGCTCCTGCAGTCCACTCAAACCACCTTGATCGCTGGGCTCATATTAGCTCCCCATTTGGCCATCGCTATGCGACACCTACCCCCTCACACCCTGGCATCCGGAACAAGCCTGGCACTTTGCAATCAAACAGTCTGGGGTTTGAATCCTGACTCCGTTACTCACGACGCCTTGAGCAAGCACCTGTCCCTTTCTAAGACTTTGCTTCCTCATCTGTCCTAGCTCGTTAGTGACGCTACTGATAGTGTCAGGTGAGGAGCAAATGCGTGAATAAAGGACAAGTTCTCGGACGGTCCTCTGGCACAGAGTAGGCCACATTAAATGACAAACAGCAGTGTTACACTCTGTCATTCTCTCATAACAAGACCAGGGAGAAACACGTCAGGGGGGGGGGTTTGGGGTCTTCAGCCTCCCATGCCAGCACCCACCTCCCTGACGTTCGGACGGCACGGGTCCACTTATCCATGCTGTGAATGTGCCTTCTGTCCCCTTTCTCTAGCTTACTGTGTTGTAAGAAGATGGTGTACGTGTGCAACACATAGCCGTACAACATGCAAAGTGTGTTAATCAACTGTTTATCAGTACAGCTCCCGGGCAACAGTAGGCTATTAGGAAAGTTTTGGGGGCATCAAAGCTATATGTGGATGTTTTACATGTAACCCCATGAAGTTTAAGGATCAACTGTCAATTAGCGCACGCGGACCCACTGACCTCCTGTGACTGCTCATCCTTTCGCCCAGCCCTGAGGGCAGCCCCGCTCTCTCCCTCCCGCTTCGTGCACCACCATGAAAGCGCTGCTTCTGAGGGACCAGGGACCAGAGGACGATGCCAGCGTGCGAATCCAGTCACCCGGCGTTCACCCAGGGCCAGCGTCAGCAGCTGGGCCGGCTGTCTTCGGAGAGGATTCCTTCGGTGTCATCACAACCTCTAGTGGACAGGCACGAACAGCGCGGCTAGCGGGCCTTTGTTGCAGCTCTGAGCCCGAGGAGTTCAGGGGACGTCGGGGGTGGGGGGGCGGTCTCTTCCATGTGTGAGCATGGGCGCCTGCCCGCCCGCCCCTCCCCCTCACCCTGGTCCCCTCTCCCCAGCTCCACGGGTGTGCGACGTAGTCTGAAGGTGGAGCCTTCTTCAGGATCTTCGTGACCCCACTGTAGAAATCGTCCCTCTGGCACAGGTCCCTGTCACACCCCTCAGGGCCAGCTCCAACGCTACCCACTCAGGGAAGCCTGCACTGACTGCCTCTGGCCAGAATCAAACACACCCACCTGCGGGGTCCCACAGTGCTCTGACGCCCCCTTCCCAGGGACGCTGCTCTCTCTTACTAGGCTGCCGTTATGGTGCAGGGGCCTCACCGCATTGCTCTGTGCCTCCAGCCCCACCACGGGGCCTGCTGCGTGCATGGAAACTGCTCAGCAGATGTTAAATAAATGAATAAATGAGTAGATGTCTTTCCTCGAAGACTCTGTCCTTCTGTCCTTCTGTCTCCTTCCCAACCATTAATCTGCCATCCCACATCTCTGGTACCATGCGCTCTGCTTTCTGGCGCTAATACTGAGGCTCAAAGAAATACAGATCGAGCACTTGCAAAGGAAGGGAGTCTGATCTGGGCGACGAAAACGTCTCACCGCCACAGGCGGCATACAGGTGATTGGAGCTACGCACTTACCCCACCTGCTTCTACTTTGGCCTAAATTATCTGGATATTTATGGCAACATCTGTCTCATACCACTTCAGGATTCACTTTCTTGGCACCTACGAATAGGGGCAATTTGGAAAGCAGCGAAGAAAAGGGAGTAAGCAGTACCTGAGCATCGACCATGTGCCAGGCATGTTACAAGTAATCATTGCCATCTCCCCTCCTGGCTGGGACCACCCATCACCCCCACCCCATTCCACAGATGGTTCGGAGCAGGTAGTCCTGCTAAAGGTCACACGTTCACAAACAAGGACGCTGGACCTGGACCGAGATTGTCCTGCTTCCAAAATCACAGTATGTCTTCACCAGAACCCTATAAATCTAATTCCAGGGCCCAGCTGAGCCAAACGCCTCTGAGAAGCCTTGCCATGGCCCCTTTGGTGTGTGGTTTTTTGTTTTTGTTTTTGTTTTTGTTTTTTTTTGCAATTTGGCTCCGTGAAGGAAACCACGAACTGCTATAGAAAGGGCAGTTGGACCCCGTATTCCGACGATGCCTTTCTCGGTGCATTCTCCTGCCCTCTTTCTACCTTCTCTGGCTCGTTTTCACTGCACATATCAGTGTCATCAATACTTTCTCTCTGAGAAATAGGCAGCAACTAGAGTGAGCAGAAACCAGGAGGGTAGAGGCGATGGGGAGGCCATCTCCAAGACGATGAGAAATCCATTCTGCTGACCTTTGGTATTGCACACACCTGGTGGTTCCAAAGGTCAGAATTCGCCTCTTCCGCCTTCCATCACCAATCACAGCACTGAGCGCGTCTAGTGGGGGTCTGTGCTGCTGGCGCGGTGCAAACATTGCAGACCGAATATGAGGACCTGTGTATTAAGCCCTTTGGATAGCTTTTTGAATAGTAGGAATGAACCTGTGAGCTAACCCAGAGAACAAAGCACTTTGATCAAGAAGCATTCTTTTGCCTTGGAAGAGAGAGAAAAGGAACACAGTATTATTTACCCAATGTTTAACTGAGACCCGTGAACACAAAACTCATCCTTCAAACTTGGATTAGGTGGCCCCTGGCAGGGGCGGCCAAAACTCCATGAAAAAGAATGTTGATCCATCGTGAAAATGGACTTCAAGTGAATCCAACAACGCACATTAGAGACTAGAGGAAGCAGCAAATTTAAGTTGTATTGAGCACTATTGAATTTGCTTTATTAATTCAAGAGAAAAAAGGAAAGAAATTACTCTCAGGCTCTGCATTCTTAGCACGGAGTTACAATTATTCCCCATGTGCATATCGTAGACAATAAGAAGCCTCTTCAAAAACAGGTTACACTTACTTATTCATGCCTCACAGCAAAATGGCCTGGAGAGTCACGTGAACTGCGTGAGAATGTAGCAACAAGTCTCTTTCAAGTATTTACAAATTCCCTCACTGTACCAAAACCAGAAGGACCAGCTTACGACACAGAATTAGTTCTCCATCTGACATTAGCGGAAATGGGGCTCCATGTTAAAAATAGAATTTATTGTGGAAGGTCAATTGTTTCCAAATGCACCATCAGAACAGGCAATGCTCATTGGCTCCCCTCACTCCCTCCTGATGACTCAGAATCTCAGCGTCAGAACAACACGGTTATTAACGAGACTTCTGAAGTAATACACTGGTTGATTTCAATCTGGCAGTGACATGAAGTTAATTAAAAATACATGCTGGCTAGCCATAGTGTGGAGCCGTTGGAAAAATAATACAGAATGTCTTAAAAATTAAAGCACACACACATTTTGTTTGAAGCCAGCGAAGGAAGCAGGATATGAAATCCTTGCCTTGGATGACAATTCAATATGTGCCATTAAGACACTCTTCCCGGAGGCTGGCGTACTGGAGAGTGTGGTCATCAGAGGCTACAATCACCGTAGAAAAGCCAGCGGGCCACTGGTTGGCTCTACGTTCTGTGTGTGTGTGTGTTAGTCACCACACAGATTGAAAGGGGGCGAGGGAGCGAAGTCTGGACTCTGTTCAAGGCCACCAAGCCATTGTTGGAAAGAGCTAATTACGAAAGGGCATGCTGTGGTGGAAACGATTTATTTTAATCATTTTTCTTCCCCTATCTTTCCCAGAGAAACTGGCCAGACCGGTGTAAATTGTGAATATTACTGCCTCCTAAGTGTGTGGGGGGGCGGGGGTTCTTTAATGATATGCTTGTTAAACAAAAGGTGATGAATTATTTCCTTCACTCTGCCTTTTGGACTCCACGTTTATAGAGAAGTGGGTGGGGGATAAAATGCCTGACCGATGCTGTGGAGGGCACTCCAGGCCACCAGGAAGGCTTCAAGGGACAGGACCCAGGGCTGCCGCCCACGGAGCTGAGAGCTGTCCGCAGCCTTTAGTGCTGAAAGCAGGTGCGCGGCCAGGGGGCCGGAACTCCCCAGGGAGAAGGGACACTGTCCCTTAACTCCTGGTCAAGACTGTTCACACAGGAGACAGCGCTCCAGATGGGCAGGGTGCAACCTCCGCTGTCTTCAACCTGGGCACCCCCTGCAACTACCTGCTTTTTCCCACGTGAGGAGGGGGTTTCTGGGGAAGGCAGCTGGACGTTTCAGAAGGCCAGCTTTGGGCGGGGGTGGGGGGGTGGGGGGGTGGGCGG
This sequence comes from Lyroderma lyra, assembly GCA_004026885.1. Lineage (NCBI taxonomy): Eukaryota > Metazoa > Chordata > Mammalia > Chiroptera > Megadermatidae > Lyroderma > Lyroderma lyra. The sequence continues at coordinate 24,760 of PVJL010003056.1, forward strand.
TGGGCGGGGGGAACTACCAGCGATCTCCTCCACTCTTAGGTCTCCTAGGGGCCTCACCAAACCCCCGAAGCTCACGGGGTTACCTTTGGATGAGTTAGGCAATGTACTCCTCTAGCCATCACAACCCCCTCCCCAACTTTTCTTGGGGGACCTCAGAGGGGTGGAAAAGAGGGTGCGGCTCCGGGTCTGAGAAGGAGGAGCCGCCATCCTGCGCTAAACTTGGATCCCCCTTCCCAGCTGGCAAGCACGTGGTAGGCAACCCCCACCCCCAATTCATACTAGTGTTCAAAGACTCTAGGTTTTCAGGGGGAGAAGAAAAGTGGGGAGTCCGCTGAGGTTCCTGACCGTGACCTAACTACCATCTCCTCTCCCCGACCCCACTCCACCCCACCCCTGCCAAGTTCTGAGAACCCTGAGCCCCCTCAACTGGTCTCCGGGAGAAAGCCACACCCAAGTTCTGCGTCCAGACAGACACTTGGGTGGGATCGGTGCTGAAACGCGGTCCCTCGGGGCAGCCTGAACCAAAAGGAGACAAGGTGTCCTAGAGTGGGTGGGGACGGCACCCTGACGCCCCCGCCCCCACTGTCTGAGTCTGGTCCTCGGTTGCAGGGCGGGTCAGCACCCCCCCACACACCCCCCGTCTTTCTCTCCCCGAAAGGGTGAGAAATATCTGGCACCCAGCCCCGAGTGCGGTCGCAGAGAGCTCTGGAAATCTGGGGTTTGGAGGCTACCCCACTCCAAGGAGATTCTCTGGGGCTGCAAAGGGGAGTCAGCCCCGCAGCTGGGAAGACCGAAAGGGAGCCCGCAGCCGACGCAGGGAAGCGCCCGAGTCCTTCAGACACATCCCCGCCTCCACACTCGCATCAGCCCGGGCCACGGGGACGCGGTTCCCCCACCCGAATGTGGGCAGCCGCCCCCGCACCCCGTCCCGGCGGGTGCTCCGTGCACGGCCCGGGCCAGCCAAGACCCCCAGCCGCCCCGCACGCGCCGCAACTTTGCCCCCTCCCCCGGCCCGCCCCTCCCGGCGCTTACCTCCCGCCAGAGCGGCCGCGGGGCTCCCCAGGAGCAGAGCGAGGAGCAGCGAGATCCCGCCGAGCCCCGCGGCGGGCGGCCGGGCCGCGGGCATCGTGGCGACGGGGGGCGCGGGGCCGCGGGGTGCGCGGCGGGCGGACGGCGCGGGAGCCGGGCGAGGCGGGCGGGCGGGAGGCAGCCAGCGAGGCAGAGGGAAGGAGGGAGCTGGGGAGGGGGCCGCGGGCCGGGGCGGCAGCCGGAGCCCCCGGGCGGACGCGCGCTCTGCCCCGCGATCGCTCTGGCCGAGCTGCGCTGGGCGCGGGCGGGCGAGTGAGGAGGAGCCGGCGAGCGAGCGGAGAGCGAGCGGGAGGGGGGAGGGGGCTGGGGCCGAGTCGGTGCCGCGCGAGCGCGGGGAGGGCGGGGAGGGGGCGGGCGGCGGGGGAAAGGGGCCGCCGCGCCCCGGGGGCTCGCCTGTGCCTCCGGCAGCCGGCCCGTCCGCCCTGCAAAGTTTAACGCCAATTCCCTGTGGGTCCCGGGGGCCGAGCGTTGCCTCCGGGCGGATGCGCACAGCAGCCCTGCGCCGGCGAGGCGAGGCTGGACAGCGTCCTGACCATTTCCCAGACGGTGCGACGGGGGCCTCGGTATCCAGTGCGTCCTTCCGCCTGCGAGCAGCCTGCGGCTCGCCGGTGCCCAGCCTTCCAGACGGGCCCCCAGCCCCGTTCTCCCTGCGTATTTCGGCCCTCCCAGGCCCCTCTGGGCCGCAGCCTGCCCCGTTCTCCGCCAGCCCGCCCTTGTTTCCAAAGTGAGTCCCTATAACCTAGAAACTCTCAAACTCGGTGGATCTGATGAGAACTGCCAGTCTCCTCAGAACGACACAAATGGCCACAAAATCGTGCATCCAATACCCGAGGGCTCCGGACCCCTCCGAAGCCACCAGAGACTGCAAAATCCATCCCTGCTCTCCTCTGAGCTCCGACTTTCTCATCCCCACGACAAGCGGCCAGCCCATACTTTCCGCTCACCCCTTCCCCTAGCTGAGCCGGAGTTTAAGGCCCACCCCCCTGTGCTGTGTGTGTGCCCAGCCCTGATTCCCAGCAACCTTTTCCCCACAAATGGAGGTGTGCAGGGTGGGGACACAATAGGTGAGACAGGCAGATGCCCCAGGACAGGCATTGGCCAGGGGCTAGGTGGGGACAGGCTTGGAGACTGACTGCGTGGACTACCTTTGCCAGCCCAGCCAGCTCCCCAGGCGTCTCCCGGCTCCATTAGAAGCCCTCCCCGCACCCCACCTTGCCACACATGCAGCCTGAGCAGCCAGAGGGAGCAGATGGAGAGAAGGTTGCAGGCGGCAGTGAAAGGAATTTGTCTTCAGCAGAGTGGTGGAGCTGGGTGAGGGAGGACAGAAGGGGACAGGAAGCCCTCCTGGCCCAGGGGATCCCCCACCCCTGCCAAAGCTTCCCCATTCACTCATTCTTTTATGGGGTTCTCACTATAGGTCCAGGCTTGTATTCGGTTCTGGGAGCCAGAGAGCCCCCAGGAAAACCCAATCTCTGGCTGCAAAACGTTGCCATGCGTGGCAGTAAAGCCAACTGGTTTTTATAAAGAGGGGGGCTGAGGCAGGAGGAGGCACCCCTTGCGTTGCTGTGTGATGTGGGGTGCTCTCTACGGAGTGGCCTGGCCCGCTTTGCTCATCGCCAAGCGCTCGGGGCTGCGCCGTGGGCGCAGAGTCCTACTTGCTGAGTGGAAACGTAAAGAAGCAGGAAGATGGAAGAACGGGGGAAGGGGGAGGCGAGCGAGAGAAAAACACAGAGACAGGCCAGCTGCACGCTTGGAGGCGAGGGAACTACCGTGCGTGAGCCGGGCGCATCTCCTGGGCACCACACAGTCCGTGGGGACTCGTCGCAACTGCATAATGATCCTGACCGTTGGGTGTGGTTGTCTCTATGTGAGCCCTGGCCAGGGTCACAACCTGGCTGAAGTCACGTCACCAAGAGGTGGTGGGACAAAGTGGATTCAATGCCAGCCTACCGGGAGAACGCGTTCTGCCTCAACACACTGCTCCCCAGAAATCTGATGGCTGCCCCCAGTCTGTGACTCAGTGGGTGGCCCTTGGCACTTGGACAGGTCCCGTTACCAGGGAGCCACGGTGACCACAGCGCACCATCCAAATCGCTCCTTCAGGTAAAGGCACCGAGCTGCTGGAAGATGATGGCTTATGTGCAGGTATCTTACGTGGAAGAGGTGACGCCATACCCCGTGAACTTGTCACATACACGGGCAGGGGCTTCCTCGTTCCCTTTGCCAGCTGCAACGAGGCACAGAGAAAAGCCTTGAGAGTATGGGACACAGACCTGGCGATCTCTAACTGTGATGGCGGGCACGTAAGGGGACGCTCTGGGGGCAGTATTAAAACGTTTTTGTTTCTTTTGCAAGAAAAAAAATGTGTGATAGGAATAGAATGCAAGGGATCAGAGCAGCCTGCAGATGAAAACCTTTCCCCGTCGTCACGTGGATACTCACATTACAAACGGAGGCTCGGCAAGGCAAAGGGACTTGCTCAGCAGTGTCCGCGTGGTCTACCAGGCCTGGATTCTGGTGTCAGCGGGGACTGCCTGCCACCCGGGGAGAGAATCCCACCCTCTCTGCAGAGAAGGTGACGTGTGCCCACAACTCTGCCTACTTCACGTGTCACCACTTGATCAACCAGCTCTTGTGCAGTTAGAATTGGTCTGGGGGACACAAAACGTTAGCTCCTGACCTCACTCCTTCCTGATGGGTAAGAAGGGCAAGTTATTTCATCTTTCTGAGCCTTTCCCCCCTCTTCTGAGGGGGAGAGACCAAAATGACCCTTCATCGTGTGGCGTGATTGGCATGTGGGGTTACGATAGCACTTATTTCACAGGGTGAGAGAATCCCAGGAGCTGATGCATTTAAAGCCTTTAGCTCAGTTCAGATTACAAGGAAAATGCTCACTTTCGTTCGCAGAAGTTTGGTGTTGGGAGAGAGAAAACACTGGGTTAGGAGTCCTGAGTGCCAATCCCTGCTCTGCTGACTGGGTGTCACCAGGCTCCCTGGGACTCTGTGTCCCAATCCATCCATCCGTCATGCTCATCTATCTACAAATACTGTTTGCGTAGCTACTACTTATCAAGTGGCTGCTGGGTGCCAACCCTGTGAGAGGTGCTGTGGGTGCAGCGGACGCCACCTCTTGCTCCAGAGCTGACAGTGTGGTGAAGCCTGGCAATGTGAGTACCCCAAGACCAATGTTCTATGGCAGGGGAAGCAGGATGGCCCAGCGATTAAAAGCAGACTTGGAAACCTGACGGACCTGAATTTACACCGTTTCTCTCCCACTAACAGCTGTGTGACCTTGAACAACTGACTCCATCTCTCTGAAACTGTTTCAATGAAAGGCTGTCATTCAGATTAAGTAAGACAATGATTATACAGCATTTAGAAGAGTGCACATAACATATCATAAACGCTCCATAGTTGTCTGTCCATCCGCCCATCCTTTCAACAAATCCTTTTTGAGCACCTACCACGTGCCGGGCACTGCTCTGGACACTGGGGATGCAGACATGAGCAAGCCAAGGTCCCTGCTCTGTCTGTGGAGCTTACCTCGTGCAACTGAGAGACAGACAGTAAATCTTTAAATAAATAAGATTTCAGAGAGCTCTGTGTTCTGTGAGGAAAATAAAAGAGGATGGTTTGAGAGTCAAAGAGGCACAGTTTTCTGTTTTGTTTTTTGTGTTTTTGAGGGATGGGCCTGGCCTCCCAGACTAGAAGACATCCAAGCAGAGAAGTGAACGGTGGGAAGGAGGAACCAGGTGACAATCCGGGAAAGAGCACGTTTGGAGGTAGAGGACGCAGCGCAGGCAGGGCCCCGGGGCAGAAACGGGGCTGCTGGCGTCGTGCTCCTGCGATGCCATTCCTCTGTCCCCACATCCACGCAGATCACAGCTCACCGCGGCCTGGTTTCGAGTTCTCTGGGAAGCCTACACTCAGCAGTGACCCTCTCCGCCAACAGACACTGTTGGAAGTTTTCATTCCTGCTCACATACCCGCCCCACCCAAAGCCAGCATCACCTCTGGTGATGGGAAGGCCTTTGTCACTGGGGAAGAAAACACAGAGGAGAAAAATCTTTTGTCTTGGAAGAAAATGCAATGCACAAGGAGACAACTTGACAGAGAGGGAGGGAGTTCAAAAACAAACGATGTCCCAGCACTAGGACGCCCGGCCGGGGAGAACCCCACCCTGGGTCTTGGAAGGGTGGGCGGAGCGGCCCAGCAGCACCTCCTGGTGTTCCCACGGGGCGGTAACTTACAGACGAGCCGTGCAGCCCGGGGCCGGCACAGCACTGGGACCAGAGGCTAACAAGGGAATAGGCCGCCGCCAGGCACCCAGCGTGCTCACACGACCTCTTCGGGTCCTTGGAAATGCTCGATCCCTCCATGCCACCTGCCCCGAGAAACGCCCGTGCACAGCAGAGACCTGACCGGGAGACAGGGCCTTGATTTTCACACCGAAAGTTTGCAGAACACAAAGCGAGCCTGCATACCGTGGACTTGCGTTCTGCAGAGGCTTGTCCGGCCAGACCGAGGGCGGCCCGGCGCCCCGTCGGAAATGCTCAGAGAGAGGCACGAACACGCAGGCTCCGATGGGGCCTCACGGCCAAGTGGGGACATCTTCCTGGGCTTATGTTTTTGGGCCTCAAAGGTGACCAAAAAAAAAAAAATCAATTAAATATACTGAGTATACTTATGTACTTTGTTGGCATTCTAAACGGTGACACGCCACCCTCATTTCTCAGACCACAGAAAACAGCCTGTCTGCGAAGGAGCACACACCTGTGGGCTCTTCCGAGACTTCCAGGTTTGGTGACGCCACGCGTGCCTGTGTCCTTTGGAACCAGCAGGTGTATTTGGAATTAATCATGTCAGAGCTCCCTCCTACGTGTGTCACCTTTAAACCTCAGTTTCCTTGTGTGTAGGGAGCGAGGGCTCTTGCAATGGTAAGAGAGGAGAGGCCTGTTCAGTGCTGCACTGAATGCTCACCCTGTAGTAGCTGTTCAATAAACAGGAGCAATGTTATTATACAGACTAAGTGAAAAACACAGCCCCGACACCACAGGAAGCTCCTCTCTGGTAGGGTTTAGCTAAGTGTATTTATGTCTTTCTAGATCCAGAAGAAAGTCCAGGCGGGGTGAAGGGCACAGAATAAGTAAAGCTCCCAAGCTCATCAGAGGTTTGGCCAACCTCACCCATTTTTTATGTGGCTCCCCTCACTTGAAATGAACCAAGGCAGCGCTGTCCTGTTCAATTCCAGAAACATCCTTTATCGCCCGCCTGCCTCTCCAACCTCATCAGTCTTTCCAGTACAGAGTACCGAAAAGGCCAGGCTGCGGCAGGTCCCTGCTGGCCGATGTCTTGTCCTTTCTCCCAGCTCTCCCCAGCCGGAGCCCAGCCCTTGCCCCCAGGAGGGCAGAGGAGGACAGGGAGAAGAGGGCCGGGTCAGAGGTCCCTCTATGTCTTTCCCTTACCCCCCACTGTTTCCCAGGAGGAGGCCCCACCCGGTACCAGCAGGAACGGAGGCCCAGGACCGTGGGTGGCCTTGAGCTCAGAAGCCCGAGGGACAGTGGGCAGGAGTCAGAGCCTGGGGGCTTCCCCACGAGCTGCTGTGAAATGTGCTGCACCCCCGGATTTTTGACTCACCCTTATACAAAAGGAATATGGCTAGAAAAAGGATCTCTCGGAGCCGTCCTCGTCACTCTCTGCAGCCAGCTTCCGCACCCCAGAGAGGCTGGGTTCTGCAGCTTCCTGGTGAGAACACACGCTGATCTTTTAAAGCGGCTGCTGCTTCGAGTCTACCATGTGGTGTCTCACTTAATCCTCACAACCACCGGGAGGTTGTATTAATGTTATTATAACCCAAACACCTACCCTAGCTTAGGGGGCCCTCTGGGTCTGACCCCTCCTACCTCTCTGGCCTTATAGGTGGTTGTGCTTCCTTTTACGAAGCTCCAGGTCTGCCTCTCCCCATGCCCCCGCCTGGCCTGCCCTCCCGTCAGACACACGGCTGGCTTTGTCATCCTTCTGTGGTCAGCGAGAAGAGCACCTCTCAGAGAGAACTTCCTTAGTTTTAAATCCTTCCTAGCATGTGTCCCTATCTAAAATGACCTTTTTAAATGCACGTATGTATTTGGGGGTGTACAGTAGTATCTGTGTTCCCCCACTAGGTTCTAAGCTTTACAAAACGCAAGGATCTTTTTCAGCACAAAGCACTCACGAGGTTTCCGATGAAGTCTGGTTTCATATTGAATGAATGAATGAATGAATGCCCACCTTACAGATGCGTTAAACAGAGGGGTGATGAAATCTGCCCAAAGTCACCCATCGGTGAGTGTGACAGAACTGGGACTCAAACCCAGTCCTGTCCGACCCCCAGCGCAGGTGCATAACCACTCGACCACACGGCCTCCGCATCCAGGACAGGTGCCGCCTCCCAGCAGTGCGATTCTGGCCCAGCGGGACTTCCCAGCCGGGCGCGTGATCTAAGTGCCAACGTCTGAACGTCTGCGAGCATTTCAAGTCGTTTGCAGAAAAGGCGACGTTAGTGGCACCATTAAAGCCTGCTGTTCTCCATCCCATCACTGCCATCCCCACCTATTAAAATAATGGTATGAAAAATAAACACCCTTTATGGACAATTTTATACAACGGTGCATTGTTTGTTTCTCTCACTGTTACCATGGCAGTGATGTTCTCCCGTTAACTTCAGGTTTCTAGATGATGGAAGGGAACGGAATGAAATTGCTTGAGGGAAAATTGCCAAACAAAGGCTTTTTCTTCCTTCAGATGCCCCAGCCCCCAGCGCTCAACAGCAGCTGCAACACCCTGAATTCTTATGCACGGGATAAACGTTGTCTCTTAACCTCTAGCCTCTCGTGGCTCCCCGGGGCCTCTACCTGGAAGCCCAGCGTCTTGGCCTGGCTATGAGGGCTTTGCTGTCTGACTTCTCCCGTTCCTTGTCCTCTCGCCACATAGTTCCTCCCATCCTTGATGTGTCTCACCTCCAAACGTTTGCTTACAAGGGTCTGGCCACCTGGGCTACTCTTCCTCCTTCTATGCCTCTGCCAGGCCACCCGCTACTCATTTATTCAAGTTGAAGTTTCGGTGTGACACTGCCACCCCCATCCTTCCCTGCTCATCCCCAATTTGGGTGAGATTCCTTTCCTCCCTGCTCCCAGCGTTTCTCAATCACAGCATTTATCCATGCTATGGTCACCCACGCTTTATTCAGTACCTAACAGGATGCCAGGAACATCGTGAATGCACAATAAATGTTTCTCAAACCAAATTAGAAAACATATCAGATGGTCTGAGAGGCTGCCGAAGGGCATGATGTCTGAGTGTTATCTCATTCCTTGGGAATAGATGTGTGTTTATTGGTGGGGGAGAGGGGTGTTTAAGTCAAAACCCTGAGCCAAAGCAGTGTTTCTCAACCTTGGTGTCACCTTAGAATCACCAGGAGCATCTAGAAATTTTGATACCCAAACTGCACATCAAGTGAATTATATCAGATGCTTCTCTGAGAGTGAGCCCGAACATCTGTATTCTTTAAATTTTCTCGGGTGACCCCGGTGTGCAGCCGAGGGTGGAGAGCCACTGGGGTCAAGGTCTCCACTCAGAACGCTAATCATAGCTCCATGTCAATGTGTGAGACCAGGGTGTGTGTGATCAGAGACCACAGTGTGTGATCACTGTATTGATCAGTATAGGTTAGGTTATGCTGCTGTGACAAAGAAACTTCAAAACTTCTGTGGCTCAATACAACAACCACTTATTTTTGGTTCACAAAAGTCCTGCAGGGATTCAGTTAATCTCCAGGATCACTGTCTTCCCCGCGGTGACTTGATGACTTAGGTCACTTTCTGCTATCTCTATGTGTGGTTTCCTGGCAAACGGATGTGGCATATTTCTGTTCACAATCTATTGGTCACAAGGAGTCCCATAGCTTTGTTCTAACCACAAGGGAGGCTGGGAAATGCAAGGGAGCACATGAGATATTTGATGAGCTCTACTGTCTTCCACATAGACAGATGACAGAGACACTTTCCGGCAATTAAAGCCATAACAGTGGGACGTGTCCTTGCAGGAGGAGTACAGAACAGCCTTTGGGTAAAGGCTGTTGATTAGAAATGTGGAGATTCCCTGTACAGCAAAAGAACCCTTCAACAAAGCAAACAGACAGCCAACCGAATGGGAGAAAACAATGCATCTGAGAAGGGTCTAATATCTAAAATATATGAAGAACTAATACAACTTAACAACAAAATAGCAAACAACCCAATTAAAAAGTGGGTAGAGGACGTAAACAGACATTTCTCCCATGAAGAAATACAAATGGCCAGCAGACATATGAAAAAATGCTCATCCTCATTAGCTGTCAGGGGAATGCAAACCAACACCACAATGAGACACCACCTCACACCTGTGAGAATGGCTGTTATCAACAAGACAAGGAATAACAAGTGCTGGAGAGGAAGGAACTCTTACACAATGGTGGTGGAAATGTAAATTGATACCACTGCTATGGAAGATGGTGTAGAAATTGGGAATGGAGTTACCATATGACCCAGCAATCCCCCTTCTGGGGATCTACCCCAAAATATTGAAAATCTTAGTCTGCAAAGACTTATGTACCCCAATGTTCATTGCAGCGCTGTTCACAGTGGCCAAGACATGAAACAACCAAAGGTCCCTGCGACAGATGACTGGATAAAAAAGCTGTGGTACATATACTCAATGGAATATGACTCATCTATAAGAAAAGATGAAATACTGCTATTTGCGACAAAATGGATGGACCTAGAGATCATCATGCTAAACAAAATAAGCCAAAAGAAAAAATCAAGAACCATATGACTTCACTCATATGCGGAATATAAAATTGAAAGCAACAAAGAAAAATCAAACAAACAAAAAAACTCATGGACACATCCAACAGTTTAAGGGTTATTTGGGGGCAAGGAGAAGACAGGGGGGAAGGAGAGGAGGGAGGGGAGCCAAATATATGGTAATGGAAAACTCACACTGGTGGTGAACATATAATACAACAGATAGATGATTCACTGTAGAATTGTACACCTGGAACCTATGTAACTCTTGATAACCAATGTCATCCCAATAAATCTAACAATAAAAATATTAGAAAAAGAAAAAAAAAGAAATGTGGAGATTCCTTATTCTCTATTCTATACATGCCCGAGATATACCACCACCAAAGCAGTCTGTTGAGGTGATGGGACTGAATATTGGAGATGGAGAATCAACATTGCTCAAATGGCTAACACACCAGGCATGCTCCACATCCCTCGTCACATCCCCGACATCTCTCTGAAAACTGTGTTCATTTTACAAATGAGAAAACAAACTGAGAAGAATATAATGGCTTGTCTGAGGGGGCACAGGTTGGAGGGCTACCTGAATCCAAAGTTATGGTGTTTCCATTACACCATGAAGCTCACTAGGACCATGAAAGGCATTACAAGAGCCTTCTTTTCCCTGGATAAAAATAATGATGATGCTAATGGCAATAAAGATGATGCTGGTGGTGACGATGGTGGTGATGCTAGTGGTGATGATGATGGTGATATGATAAAGATGATGATGTCAATAGTGATGATGATAGTGATAAAGATGATGATGGTGATGATGGTGGTGGTGGTGAGGATGATGATGGTGAAGATGATGGTGGTGGTGATGGTGATAAAGATGATGATGGTGATAGTGATGATGATGGTGATGATTATGATGGGGGTGGTGATGATGATGGTGATAAAGATGATGATGTCACTAGTAATGATGATGATGATGGTAATAAAAATGATGATGGTGATGGTGGTGATGGTGATGGTGGTGATGATGATGATGGTGGTGGTGGTGACGATGGTGGTGTTGGTGGTGTTGTGGTAAAGATGATGATAATGAAAATGCTAGTGATTCCTCTAATTATATTAAAGTATGACTTTTTGTTGAAAAATATGTAATCTCATTAGACCTGCCAATCACCCTATGAGATAGGCTCTACCATTATTCAAATTTCAGAGACAAGGACACTGAGACTCAGAGAGGCAAAACAAAACTTGTTCAAGATCACACAGCTAGTAAATAACAGAGTTAAGATGTGAAGTCAATGTTGCCTAATTTAAAGCCATTCTACCAGACAGAAACGAGAACAATTCAATTGGTTGTTTGGCCTGCACATCTCCAATTACCAAGTTTGACTAATGGTTTTTCCTTAAACCCACCACCACTTGTTTAGGCATTTCTTAGATGTCTCCATGACTTGCATGTTTTTCCAAACAGTCCTTAAAAAGGAATGAGAACAGAGTGTCCTGCCCCACCTAAGCTCCAGAAAAGAAGCATGAATGCTGCGATTATGCTCCCTGGAAAACTATACATTCCCCACCTCGCTGTCCTTAACAAAAGACTGGTGCTAATTAGAATTTTCACTAGCATTTATAGGCTCAGTTTTAATTATACCAGATCTATCTGAATTTCCTGTAGCCCTCTGATTAACAGCGGAGGAAAATCAATAAGCATACCAAAAAATTTGGATGTGTTATACGGCTAATTCCAATTTTGTGTTATAATCATGTTTTAATGTGGGTCCTAATTACCATAATTAGGCTGCCTGTGACAGTGTTGGCAGGGACAGAAGCTGTTACTATTCTAAGATGACTTGTCAAAGGCTTTTCCCAGATTTTGGGTGTATTTCGCCATTTGGCTGGTTTGGGGTACCATGGGGGTGGGAACAGTGTGTGTGTGTGTGTGTGTGTGTGTGTATGGGGGGGTAGGTAGGTGATAGCCCCTGAAACCCTGACTCTACCCAAGAAAGCCTTGGTTCTAAGGTTAAGACTGGGCCAGGTGCCATGCCTGTGTCATTCACCAACTATTTATTGAGCATTTATTATGTGCCAGGTCCTGTGATGAGTACTGGGAATATAAATGAGAGTTTCCATTGGATTGGAGTGAGTTGGCCATTAAATAACTAATTACATAAGTGGGAAATACCAGGTGACACGAGACGAGAGTTATTCCAGTTGTCCATACACGCAACATACAGTCTGGGAGGCTTCCCTGGGGAGGCAAAGTCTTAGCTGAGACATTAAACGCTCAGGAATTAAGTAGACGGGAGATCACTAACAAGAGGTCATTCCTAGCTAAGGAAACAGTGTTTGTAGAGACCAGGAGCTGAAAGGAGGCTGAGGTGGAGGGTGATGAGAAAAGGAGTGTGTGGCGCAGGGGGACACTGGGGCCCAAGCGGGACCCAGGCTGCGTGGGGTCTCAGATTACCCAGTGCCTGGCCACCACAGTGCCCAAGCCTTCAGAGCCCTCCCTCCCTCCCTCCCCCCCTTTCTTCCCCTTTTCCATCCCCTTCCCTTTCCGTTTCCCTCCCATCCACATGAGAAGCATTTATGGAGCGCTGACTGTGGATCAGGACGTAGACTGCTAGCCCTTGACTCTCTTTGATGGTCATTGATTCATTCACTCTCTCCAAAAGCATTATGGTACCGGAAATTCAAGCTCGAGGTTTGCAAGGGTCTACCCTGAATGCTCTCCATTTATTTTTTTATTTTTTTAAATTCATTTTTCTTGTTAGACTTATTGGGGTGACATCTGTTAGCGAGGATTACATAGGTTTCAGGCATACAATTCTACAGTGCATTGTCAACTTGATGTATAATCAGTTCACCACCCAGTGTGACTTCTCTTTCCATCACCTTATATTTAGCTTCCCCCCCTGCTCTCCATTTATTGAATGCTATTCATTTGGCAATCGCCTACGAAGTCTTACTGTGTTGTACGTATATATGGCATTAGCCCTCTAGCTTCATATATTAAACATCATTCATTCAACCACCGTCCCGGCACGGGGTCCCCCAGAAGTGGACGCTGAGACAAGAATCTGAATGGAAGTAGGTGGTCCTGGGAAATAGTCGTGGAGTGGAGAAGTGAGAGAGGGAAGGGAAGGGACCCCTCCTACCCCCACAAAGGGTGTGTTAGCAAGTAAATGACCACTGTGGGCAACTGGGGCTCTGTCTCACTGGGGACCTGGGAGGGGAGGGAACCCACAACTCAGAGTTATCCTCCTGAGGGACGTGGGAGTTGGGGTTTTTATAACCATCTTCAATCTGTCCTTGTTCCCAGGACTGCCAGGGGGTCGTGAGTGAATTCCCCCGACTTCTGGCCTGCTCCACTTGTAGAGAAAGCCCTCCGGTGGAGAGGTGGGGGTGCCCACAGGTGGGGGCCAGCGCCAGGAAATGTTAAGGGTTGAAGGGATATGGGGCAGGTGCAGCTACCAAGTGTGTCCACCATGCATGATAGCATTTAAAACACCTACTGTGTGCCAGGCTTCTGAATTTCATCGAGTGACACACATTTGCCCAACAAATAGTTATTGTCCACCACTACCTGCCTTGTACCTACGATCCCATCCCACTCTCCTTCTGTTAATATTCTCAACCCAGGGTACTTTGCTCACTCATAACTCTATGCATTCATCAAACTTGCTCTGAGCTTCTGCTCTGTGCTGGGCACTTAGGATTTCAGCCTTAAGCTCCAGCTCTGGGAAGCAAGACGGTCCCAACAGGACTGCAAGTGGAAGCTGGGCAGACCCCAGTCTTCCCTCTGTGGGTTGGAGGCCCAGCCAGGCCAGGAACGGCCGCCTAAGTGTGAGCTATTAGGAGGCAGGCCAGCTGTGGTCACTGTGGCTCCTCTCCATGGCCTGTGCCAGGCCACATGACAGCTAAGCAGGGAGCCAGGTGTCAGTGAGAGTCTTCCTTGCAGCCTGCTGTAGCTCCTGCAGGTACAGGTGAGGACCACACACTGGCTAGCTGGGATTAACTCCTTCCTGCTGGGGAAAGAATGAAGAGGAATTCGGAAATGAGCTACACAGAATGTTTAACCACAGATCTGTGGTTCACAGCCTTTAATATTCCATGAGATCTATCCATGAATTGGTTAAACTTGCAGACCTCCTGGCCCCACCCAGCAGGGAGTGGGGTTCAATGCGCCTAGGGTGAGGCCCGGGATCTGCATTGAACTGGTGTGTAGGGGGTTCCAAAATGAGTAGTCTACACGGCACGTGGAAAGAAACGTGACACCCAAGGCCCGGCGAGACTCGAGTCGCGGTAACTCAGAGGATCCAGAGCTACCCTCACTGGAAGAGATGACCCTCCCGGAGCTCCCGAGTACTCATGAATTTCAGGCACGTTTCCAGTTATTGACAAGCCCTAATTGTGGTAATGAACTAAGGAGACCTGCGGTCACCCAATAATTGCAGGTGAGACCAAAAGAGTAAATATGATTCTCATTCATGTAAATCAGCCTTGTCCACGACGGAGATCATACGTGAAGCTTGAAGCATCGGCTCAGCCTTCCAACACCGTTTAGGGTTTTGTTTGTTTATTCACTTCATTTCCAGAAAAAGGTATTTCAGAATGCTTATACAATCCGTACAGGAAGAGAAACCTAAGAAAGACGTGGCTCCCCAAATTCAGTTCCCGTGTGTAACGGTATAATGATACGTTTGAATAAGGTGCACGTTAGGGTACCTGGAAAGAGAAATAAGGGGTGAGCAAAGGAAATAAGGGGTGAGCATGAGAAAAGAAGTGTAGCCCAGCGAAATAATGCGTATGGTACAATGTTAATGGGGACAGGATACAAAGTGCGTCGCATCCTTTACTGCAGAGGCGTGAAAATACAAAGCGCGCGGATGCGAGTCCTGAGGAGAACAAAACGAGAATTAAAAAGAAGTCCCAGGTCATCAGGTTCTGTCTTACGCATCATTCTCCTCTTCCCCCCCAACAAAAAAGAAGTGAAGAAACTGGGGAGAAAGAAATAGAAGCAGGTAATCATAGCAAGAGACGGTGAAAAAAAATAGTTCATGCTCTGAGAGGTGTGCCAGAGGCAGGGATGCTAACACGCGCTTGGGAAGAAGTGTCTAGAACAGTGGTTCTCAGCCTGCCTACTGCCATGACCCTTTAATCCAGCTCCTCATGCTGCAGTGACCCCCATACAATTATTGTCATTGCTACTTCATAACTGTCATGTGGCTGCTGTTACGGATCGTCATGTAAGTATTCGCTATGTGTTTTCCAATGGTCTCAGGCGACCCCTGTGACAGGGTCGTTCGACCCCCAAAGGGGTCGCAGCCCTCAGGTTGAAAACCGCTGGTGTAGAGGGTTTGTTAAAAATGCAGGTTCCCAGGCCTATTCCTCAGTGATGCTGATTCTAACGAGTTTCTTGTGTCGTCCTGATGCCCACTGGGATTGGGACAGAATTTGGTTTTTGACAGTAATGCCCACCCTTAGACCCTCTGCCCCAGCCCGATCGGGTCAGGCCTAAATCCCAGTTAGAATCTATTTCTTGTGACGAGACCATGTTAAAATGCAGTCTCCACCTGGGAAATGACCTATCGAGACTGGCCATTAGCGGACACCGTGACAAGGTGAGTCAGACCCCAAACTGGTTTCGTGTACTAAGAACAGCAAATATTTACTGACCACTTATTACGAGCCCCATGCTCTCAACAGGAGGTAGCACTCTGGTTACTGCCATTTCCCAGGAAAGCTGAGGCACAGACAGGTTGACTGGTCTGCCCAAGGTCACACAGCTAGTAAATTTAAGAGCCAGGTTTTGAACCCACATCATCATATTAACATACTAACGTGCTACCTCTGGCCAACAGAAACAAAAGGAGGAAATAGCATCATGACTCAGGGAATCCAACACGAGGGCAAAGCACACCATAGAAGGCCAGGCAGGAATCCAAACAGAGCCTGAGGACTGTATTTCCAAGCCAAACTTCCTATGGGCGGTTTGAAAAAGAGCCCCCTTGTTTTATTTAATCTTGCAAAGGTGTGAAGGTACAATCAGGCTTCATTATATTCTTGAGGAATAGGATGTATTGAAACAAATAAAAACCCCATGACTTTATGGAAAAGGGACTAGATCCTTCCATCAGGATGGAGACATGGGCTGTGCGTGGGGAGGGTCCAAAGGCCTGGGGTAGGTCTGTAAAGATCTCAGGCTATCCCCTCAGAGGGGCTTACTTTCAACTCTTTGCTATCCATCCGACTTCCCTCTAGTCGGACGCTGTAAAGGAAACGTGCGGAAGAACACTCCAGGACCAGAAGGCTCCCCCCTTGTGTAGTGTCTGACATCTGTCTCCCCACTTGCCTGTTGACAGGCGTTTAGGTTGTCTCCCCTCTGTGCCTACTGCCGATGAGATGGCCACAAAGAGTTGTGTGTGAGCCACTGTGAGAGCGCGTTTTCCTTTCTCTTAGGTAAACACCTGCGAGTGTAATGGCTAGGTCATGTGAGGGGTGTGTGTGTGACTACTCAGGGGACTACCGGACGGTTTCCCAACGTGGCTCTCTCCTTTCCATTTCCACTACGACAGCAGAGTCCCAGTCACCTGACAGCCTGGTCAGCACTTGGTGTTTCTAACGTAAACCGTTCTGGTAGGTGCCCAGTGCTACCTCACTGCGGTTTCAATGTTCATCGTCTTAATAACCAATGGCGTTGGGCATCTTTTCATGTGCTTTCTTGTCATCTTTTTGGTGAAATGCGTGTTCAAATCTTTTACTCATTTTGTGTGTGTGTGGGGGGTAATTTTTAATTTTTGAGTTGTAAGAGTTATTTATATGTAGAAACACAATATTTGTTGGATACATGTTGTATTACTATTTTCTCCCAATTTGTGGTTTGGCTTTTCATTTTCATAAGTACATCTTAAAGGGCAAACGTTTAACTATTGATCTCATCCAACTACTTGATATTTTCTTTTAAGAGTTTGTGCTTTTTGGGTCAGATTTTAAGAACTTTGCCAAATCCAAGGCCACAAGATTTTCTTGTATAATTTCTCTGGGAAGTTTTATAATTTTAGCTCTTACATTTAGGTCTGAGATTTGAGTAATATTTTATATATGGTTTGAGATAAGCGTCAAGGTTCTTTTTTTTTTTTTTTTTTTTTTTTTTTTTTTTTTTTTTTTTTTTTTTTTTTTTTTTTTTTTTTTTTTTTTTTTTTTTTTTTTTTTTTTTTTTTTTTTTTTTTTTTTTTTTTTTTTGGCATATGGATAACCAATTGTTTCAGCATCATTAAATGAAAGGATTGTCCTTTCCCCATGGAATGGCCTTGGCAGCTTTATTAAAACTCAATGGGCCATATGTATGTGCGTCTACTTCTTAGCTGTCTATTCTTTTCCATTGATCTTTCTGCCAATACCATACTACTGATCCTCTCTTGATTACTGTGGCCTTATAGCACATCTTAAAATCAAGCAGGGTAGGTGCTCCAACTTCATTCTCCTTTTTCAAAATTATTTTCAGTCTTCTACGTTCTTTATCTTTCCCTATGAATTATGAATCCTGCACATTTGTGCAAAGGCCTACTAAGGGTTTTGGTTAGGATCACATTGAGTCTGTGGATCAGTGTACATAGCGGTGTCTTAACAATATTAAATGTTCGGACCCATAAACGTGATTTATCTTCCTATTTATTTTTGCCTTTGTTACTTTCTCTCAATAATATTTTATAGTTCTCAGAGTACAAATCTTGGATATGTTTTGTAAAACCTATCCCTAGTTTCTATTCTTTATGCCATAGTATTAAGTTCAGCTCCCAAAGGGTTGTTGTTAGTTTATAGAAATACAATTCAGTTTTTGTAAACTTGCTAAACTCCCTCATGACTGCTAGTAGCTCGTTCAAAGAGTCCTTAGCATTCTTTCTTTGTAGAATTCTTGTGACTTTCTACAAAGATGACCGTGGCTTTTGCAGAAAAAATAATGTTAGTTTTACTCCTTCCTTTCCAATCTATATGCCTTTTGATTTATTTATTTGCTTCATGGCCCTGACTACCACATCAAGCCCAACACTGAATCGACATGAGAGTGGGTGCCCTTGCTTCATGCCCCATCTGAGAGGGTAATCATTCAGTCTGCCACCATGAACGCTGATGTTAGCTGTAGGTATCTTCTTGTAGCTGCCCTTTATGACATTAACCGAGCTCCTTGAGAGCTTGTTTGGAGGTTCTAGCTACTCGTATACCCTTGACCGAAGAACGGTCCTCTCCTCTCGCGGGGAAGGTCGTCCTCTTTGACCGAGCGTGCAGCTTCGGGAGGGACGCACATGGAGCGGTGAGGGAGGAAGGGGACACCCGCCTAGCCAGCCAGATCAGCCGAATCAAGCCTGGCGATCAATGGGGTGACAGATGTCACAGCCAGGTCACCCTCACATCCAACCGCGCTCCTTTGTATGCCTGATTTGATGAGGGTTTTTATCAGGGATGGATGTTAAATTTTGTCAAATGCTTTTTCTGTATCTATCGAGGAGATCATTTGATTTTCCTTTTCTAGTCTCTTGGTACAGTGACTTCCAGTTACTGGTTTTTAAATTTTCAATCCATCCTGCATTTCTGGCATACGCCCTACTTACTCACAAAGTATTATCCTTTTTCATGGACTGTTGGACCTGATTTGTGAAAACTGTGTTAAAAATTTGTGTCTATGTTCACGAGGGATATTGGTCTGAAGTTTTCTTTTCTGTAAGGCCTTTGTCTGGTTCCGGTATGAAGGTAATGCTGGCCTCAATGAATGGACTGGGCAGTTCCCACTTCCCCCTCCAAATTTGTGTTCAATTGTATTATTGTTTTCTTTAAATGTTTGGGGAAATTTACAGTGAAGTCATCTGGATTTGAATTTTTTTTGTGTAGTAAGGTTTTTAATGACGAATTGAAGTTCTTTAATAGATACAGGACTATTCAGGCCATTTATTTTTTCTTGAGTGAGCTTTGCTACTTGTCATTTTCCAAAGAATTTATCCATTTTACCTATGTTGTCGAATTTGTTAGTATAACATTGTTCATAATATTCACCAATTAGCTTTTTAATATCTATAGTATCTTTAATATCTCTAGCAATGCTGCCTCTCTCATTTCCTGATACTAATAGTTTGTCAGACAATTAATTCTGTGAACTCATCATAGAAAAGTGCTGCACACCTCATTGGTGAATGTCACTACGGTCACCTTTGAGGTACTCCCCTTGGGAAGCTGTGCCCCAATGCCAGCACCTAGTCTACCCTTCAAAGCAATTTTGGAACTCTTTTTCTGGAATGGCCATCAGAGCTGTCATTGTACCCAAAATCTGACAATGAAGGCTGTGAACTTGCCACTGTGCACTTACCTTGGCAGCTCTGTACAAACAACTCGGTAAGGTGTCACAACCTTGACAAGGTTCACACAGCTTCCCAAGGGGAGTACTTTGAGGGTGACCGTAGTGATATTCAGCAATGAGGCATGTGGCACTTTTTCTAGGATGAGTTTGCGAAATTGTCTGAACTTGTATTACTTTAATTGCTTTTTCACAAAGATCCAGGTTTAATTTCATTGATTTTATTGCTTTTTTGTCTTTCTATTATTGATTTCTGCTCTGATCTTTATTATTGCCTTTCTTCTGCTTACGTTGGTTTTAATTTTATCTTCTTTTTTTCAGTTTTTATTGCTGAGTAGTATTCCATTGAATGGATATACTATCTTTTGTTTATCCATTTGCCTTGGACATTTGGATTTTTTCCACTTTTTGGCGATTACAAATAATGTTGCTATGAAGGCTTTTGTGGAAGTCCTTGTGTGTACCAACACTTTTACTTAGATAGATTCCTAGGAGTTGAACTGCTGGGTCATATGGTAAATTTCTGTTTAAATGTGTGAGGCACCGCCAAACTAGTTTCCAAAGCGGCTGTGCCATTTTACATCCCCACCCGTGGTGAATGAGGGTTCCAGTGTCTTTCCGTCC
Organism: Lyroderma lyra; assembly: GCA_004026885.1. NCBI lineage: Eukaryota > Metazoa > Chordata > Mammalia > Chiroptera > Megadermatidae > Lyroderma > Lyroderma lyra. The sequence goes on from PVJL010003056.1 coordinate 44,638, forward strand.
TCATCGATGTGTGCTGTTGTCTGTCTTTGTGAAGATGAGCTGCTTTTTGGCGCATTAAACATGGCATTGCATACAGTTCAACGTAATGTTGCCAGCCCCTTTTACAGACGTGGAAGCTGAGACCCAGAGGTAACAGACGGCTGACGTTGGATTCCAGTTCCCACTGGTCCATGGCAAACCCAGGCCTCAGGAGCGGCGACATGGGGCAGTTTCCCTTTCTCACTGGAAGCGTGGCCCTGACTGTCCTGTCCAGTCACCCGTGAGCCATGCTCCAACCTCAGGCCCTTGCATTTGTCCCTTGCAATTGTTCTCTCGTTCTCCCCGGAGGCTGATGTGGCCTGTAGGTTTGCTGCCTCGACTTGGCTACGGAGAAAGACCGGCTCCACGCCTGCTACCTCCGTAAGGCTGATGCAGAAGGAAATCGGTGCTCGCTCGCGGGTATCTGATTCCCAGATTGGTATTCACACCAGGAGTTCCTACTTAATGCGTCCCCTATAAATTGTGCGATAAGCTCATCCGACTCCATTAATACATTATTGTTATAAGAAATCCTCTTTTAGGTTTGCTCAATTTGTGCTATTGCCTAGGGAAGAATGTATGTGTGTGTGTGTGTGTGTGTGTGTGTGTGTGTGTGTGTGCATTTTCCCTCCAGCTATTTATCAGCTATTTATCCGAAGACACATTATTTTAGAAATGTGCTCTAAAACCCCGAACCTCTTTGTTCCCCCCACCCTGCCCCTGCAGAGCTTCCATGTGCATGCAGGGAGGCGGCACTTTCAAAACACGGGCCTGAAAACCCGGCTGACTTCTGCTGAGGTTGCCACCGGGCTGTGGGAAACATGAGCGACTCGGGGTTGAGACGCGCTCAGAAAGCCACACGGGTTTCTGTGCTGCGATTGTGATTTCCCCCAGCGTTTAGGTGTTAAAATGCACTTGCTTTATGAAATGGCGGTAGTAAGGGATAGTAGCTGTTTTTATAAAATGTCTTAGAAAATGAAATACAGTATGTCAGTCCATATATATTTATTCTTATTATGTTTTTATTTTTATTTTTGGCTGACAAGGGATGTGCAGATGTCTGGAAAGTACTGGCTTGGTAGTTAAGGACACGGGAATGGGGGAAAAATTATACAGCCCTGGCTTTAAGTGTCACTCTGTCACTTCGTGGCAGTCTGATCGAGGGTAATAATAATAATAGTAATAATAGAAACAACAATGGTAGAAATAATGGTAGAAAAAGAGAATGGTAGAAATACATACTCTCCGAGGTCTGTCTCTGTGCCAAGCACCGCTCTAAGTACTTCATGTCCTTAAAATTCTCTGGTCCTTAGGAAACCCCAGTGACATAAATAGAGTTGAAACTACGGGGGGAGTAGTGGCTAAATTAACACGAGGGGCTCTGGTATACTCAAAAACTGTTTGGTCTTTGTGCCTGTTTACCCACACACACCTTCTAGAACTTTCGGAATTTCGGACTCTTAGGGCCCCTAGATAGCTTCAAGATGGGGCTGGTGGACAGGAAGGCCATGCCTTGATTAGAAGCTTGGAATTTTCAGCCCCTCACCAATCTCCCAGGAAGGGACAGAGGCTAGAGAATCACCAGTGGCCAATGACAGGATCAATCCTGCCTACGTAAGGAAACCCGGAAGCGATGGGGTTCTAGGCTGGTGAAGAACTCAAGGTGCTGGGCGGGGCTGCACCTGGAGAGGGCCTGGAAGCTCCGCCCCTTCCCACTTGCCCCACGCTAAGCCTCGTTCCTGAGTTGCATCATTTATATAAACTGGCAACAGTAGGTAAGACATTTTCCTGAGTTATGTGACCCCCTCCTAATGAATTGTCACACTTTGGGGGTGGGGGGTTGGAGGACTGCCCCACCCCAAATTTGTAGCTAAGTGGGCAGACCTGTGCGTCACCTGGGGATCCAAAACTTGCGACTGGCTCCTGACATGAGGACAGACCTATCAGACTAGCACTTAGGCCTGTGTGTGGGGAGGGGTGTAGGGGTGTGGGGGGGTGGAGTGGGGGGGTTTGCCTCAGCAGTGAATCAAGCTGTCGAACCCCCAGGTGGTTTTGGAGAATCAGAGAATTGGCTGGTGTCTGAAGTGAATAAAAAAACCTCCAAGGGTCTAGTACATTGCTGGATCCATGGTACGAGCCCAACTGATGCTAATTTCCCGCCTCTCTTTCCTCTGGGCCCGCCTCTAAATTTCTCACCAAGGGCAGGCTCGCTGGTTGACCACTTGGGCTTGGAACTGTCAGAGACCTGGTGTCCTGCCTCCTCCCTCTCTTGGCCGGCAGACCCTGGGCGGTTTCCGCACCCAGTTCGTGTCTCGGTGGCTGAAGGCTGGAGGTGGCGGAGGTCGGTTTGCACTTTGTATCTTATTGGTCCTCTGACAGGGGAGACTACCAGAGATGAGAGGTGGCGAAGCAGCATTTGGATTCTGTTTCTCTGCTTTTCTCCTCCTGGGCCGGCTCCACCGCAGGCTGCAGTGATGTGTGACTTAAGGACTCCCGCCCACCGCCTGGCAGAGGCCCGGTTCTCTCCATCCCCAAGTGCCCGGCTGAGTCAGCCCCAATGTCAAGCCCAGCAGAGGGAGGCCTGGGCAGCCGCAGTGGAGCATTAACGAAAGCCTGAGTCAAACTTCATTTCCTCTTGTCCAGGGAGCCCTGCCCGTCGTGGGCCAGGCGCCAAGCCGGAGCGCTGTGGGCATACGAACAGATGCCGAGTGAAATTAGAGCTCACAGTGCCCTCTCCCCTGCCGACGTGGAGCTCCTCCGGACGCCTGTCCGCCCGCCCATTGCTTGGCTAGGCAAGGCCGCTTCCCAAACAGCCCAGAGTGAAAAGCGCCAACTGGGGTTTAATTCTAGGACTCCTCCAATGCTGATTGTCCTTCGTTTTATGTCATTTCCCCCCTTGTTTGCTCTTAGGTGCAAATGTCTCGCTAACAGAGCTCAAAATACAGTGCTGTCCTTGGAGAGCTGCATGCAAAGATGGAAAAACAGCAGCTGGATGGGAGCATTGTAGTGGTGCAGAATTGTCCTGCAGGGTATTGAATGATGCCAACTATTATTTTGTGAGCATCTACTATGTGCCAGGAGCTTTCCGTACATCATCTCATTTAATCCTCACTGCAACCCAGCAAGATAAATACTAACAGTCCCCATTTTGCAGATGCAGAAACAGGCCCAGAGGAGAAAAGTAGCTGGACCAAGGTCACGCGTTAGGAAATGCAGGAGCGGGGATCGAACTCAGGACTGTGGCTCCTGTTACAAATGTCCTGCTACCCCGAATATCAAGCGGCACAGCAGCAGCCTGTCCCTCCCATGAGGAGCGAGCCTTTGGCGCTCTCTGCCCTGCACACGGAGGGTGTGATGCCGGTCCCAAAGGACCCATAGGCACAGCAAAACTGAACCCTGTAGTTCCCACAGAAAGTGCCCAGCCGGGGGGTAGGGACACCTGGTTCAGCTGTTGGCACTGTTACTCACTGGTTACCCTTTTTCTCTTTGAGCCTGAATTCAGATTCAGTCAAGATGAGCAATTATTTTTCCTGACTTGTCTGCCAGCTCTGATGGCTCTGAGGTTGCTGTGTGGAAAGAACTGTGAGACTCAGCAATCGATTTGTGATGTCTGTCACGACGGCCGGGGCTGGGGCCATTCAGGAGCTGCTTCTGTGCCAGGGGCTCTTTAAGAGCCCTGAAAAGATCCCCAGTCTCCTATCTCAACATTCAGGTTGCTTCCCTTTAAGCTCTAGGTTGGGGGTGGGGCAAAAGCTTAAGGTTGACAGATAAAATATGGGTGTTCTGTATTTTTATTTGCTCAATCAGTTTACCTTATAAGAACTGCAAATTCAAGCAGCTCGATTTAATCTCAGGGTTAGCCACAGTTGATACAGTCACGGCTGGCCTCAGACTGCTGTGCACTTTCTACTTCTTTATAATAAACTCAGCTTATCTCATGAGCCTCTGTGCTCACAAGAGGTATTAACTTTGCTAAGTCAAGGCAACGGAGTCACTTCTGGGTGTGTGTGTGTGTGCGTGGGGGTGGGGGGGGTTGTTAAACTCAGCCTTTCTTTGGGTAATTACTTAGTCAGTTCCAGATTCTTCTCCCTCGCCCAGTTGCTTATCCCTGAGTGCCTGCTGAGCTGAGAGAATGCTTCTGTCCTGGCCAGCCTCTGCTGACCCCCTGCCAGGCCTCAGGGGTCAGTGTTCACTCTGCTAACACCCAAAACAACCAGGCCTACAGGTCAGGACCACATGCCATTCTCCCTGTTCTGTCTGAAAGGCTGTTAGTGATCTTACTGCACCCTGCGAGCTCTGGGCGGCTGCCTCAGGTCTGGAAAATTTCCCTGGTCATTGCTACTCTACGATCCAGGGGCCACGTTAAACTTCCAGCTTATCCAGGAGCCCCAGGATGCACCTGAACTTATAAGGCTTTCAGGGCCATTGTCCTGCCTGGAGATCAGGACCCTGGGGTCCTTCGCAAGGGGCCCTGCTGGTTAACAACTCCCTTCCCAGCCCACGGCTGTAGAATAAGGGACATTTTGCCTTCACACATGACTCTGCACTCTGGTCTGTGGTCCGGATTCTTTGATATTTGAACCCAGCTTCTGGACTTTTCAAAAGAAGGAGGGCGTAGTTTTTCCTGCTCACACGTTTGCCATTTTCAGTTGAAATCCGTGGCTTTCGCTACCACGGTTTCTATTACAGACTCACAAAAGCCTACCTACCTAAGAACTCAAAAGCCAATACTTTGACTCTTGATTTGTTTGTTTTTTGGTCTCCCTTCCCCGAGGGTGATCTGATCAGACTCCTCACTGCTGCTAGAAAGGGAGGCAAAACGGAAGGGGGTACAGAGACCTGGATATAAACACAGTTTTTAATATCAATCTATTGTACTGCTTGGACGCACTTGGAATAGGTATCAAGTCCACATGCCGAGAAGATTCCATCTCCCATACAAAAAATGATCACGTAAACACAAGCTGTACATCTTGTCAGACTTACTTCCAGGGATGTTCACTCATCCGTGGCTGCGATCCTACTTTCCAAGGGCATTTCCATCCGTCCATCACCCGTCATCCCCACACTGTGGAGAGACTCCCCCAGACTTTATTTCTAGAGTCCAGGTTCCAATTCTGCATTCACTTCCTGTGTCATTGTTTTGTCTATTCACCTGCAGTATTTCTTGCACCTGCACTCTGAGTTAGGGACCCAGGGATGAATAAACCAGACATGGCCTCTGCCCTCAGGGGATTCATGTCCAAGTACATTGCAGTCTTGGGAAATGCTTGCTGAGTGAAGGAACAAATTCTTGCTGAATATCGCTCCGTTACTGCGTTCGCCTGCTAGGGCTGCCATGACAAAGGAGCATAGACTGGGTGGATTCAACGACAGAAATGGATTGTCCCCAGTTCTGAAGACGGGGAGTTCAAGATCCAAGCATCAACAGGATGGGTTCCTTCTGAGCTGTGAAGGAAATCCGTTCCAGGCCTCTCTCCTGGCGTCGGGGGATTGCTGGCAGTATTTGGCATCCCTTGGCTAGTAGAGGCACCCCCCATCTCTGGTTTCATCTTCACATGGCATTCTCCCTGCATTCATGTCTGTGTCCAAATTGCCCCTTTGTGTAAGGACACCACTCAGATCGAATTAGGGCCACCCTAATAACCTCATTGTAAGTAACATCTGTGAGAACCTTATCCCAATAAGGTCACATTCTGAGGTCCTGGGGGTTAAGACTTCGGCATATGGCTATTGGGGGACACAGCCCAACCCACAACAGTTGTTATCTGTGGGCTTGCCGTTCTGACATCAGATACATGCTCTCTGAGGACAGGCTGTACTCTATGCTTACGTATCCCTGGGAACTAGCAGAGGACATGGCCTGCAGCAGGTGCTCCATAAATGTGTCTTGAACTTGGGAATTATCTACCAATCGATGGAAGGAAAAATGGATAAGGGGAAGTTAATGACTTGCCCAAGGTCCCAGGTGCAGCTGTTGGTGAGTGTGTGAGAGTATGTGTGCGTGAGCACGGAGGGAGTGGGGGTTAGTGTGACGTGCTACGAGTACCCAAGGTGTATGAGCAAGCATACGATTGTGATGCGTGTGAGGAAGCATCAGCTGGTATGTGCGTGTGTGAGTCTGAGCAAGTGTGAGCATGTGGGTGTGAGCGTGAGTGTGCGACTGAGGCTGTGGACGTGCGTGTGGGGGCGGGAGCTTATAGCTGTGTGTGCACGTGCATGAGTGTGCATGTGCATGTGTGAGTGTGCACATGTGTGTGTGTGAGAGTGTACAGGTGTGTGTGAGCGTGCACGTGTGTGTGAGCGTGCATGTGTGTGTGTGTGTGAGCGTGCACAGGCGTGTGAGCATGCATGGGCGTGTGTAAGCGTGCACAGGTGTGAGCGTGCACGTGTGTGTGTGAGCATGCATGGGCATGTGTGAGCGTGCATGTGTGTGTGTGAGCATGCATGTGTGTGTGTGAGCATGCACGGGTGTGTGGGTGCGTGTGAGTGTGCACGGACGTGTGAGCGTGCAGGGGCATGTGTGAACGTGCACGTGCATGTAGGTGTGTGTGAGCGTGCACGTGCGTGTGGGTGTGTGTGAGCGTGCACGTGCGTGAGTGTGCATGTGCGTGTGTGAGCGTGCAGGGCATGTGTGAGCGCTGTGGGGGACGTGGGCTCCCAGGCAGGCTCCCTGTGACCGTGGGTGGTGAGAGTCAGGGCGTGCAGGGAGGAGGGTGGGATGCGGTTCTGGGCCCCGCAGCGCCTTGTTTTTCCTGGCCAGACATGCTGTTCTTTTCATGAACTCAACCCTCAGCAAGAAGCCCATTAAACCCGAGGACAAGGTTAATGCGTGCGTCGTTGAATTTTTATGTCCGGGAGCACAGCGTGAGAGTGAGTGTGTGTGTGTGCATGTGTGTGTGTGTGTGTACACACCACCAAGGCTACTTAACCCTGAGGTGGATGGGATTGATCTCCAGGATGTGTGAGGCCAGCCGTAGAGAAAAATAATGTTAAAAGATTTTTCGCCTCTTTTTTCAAGTTAAATTTATTGGGGTGATATTGGTCAGGAAAATTTACAGGTTCCAGGTGTACAGTTCTTTACCACCTACATGGTGCACCGTGTTCTCACCACGTGATTTTTAATTTCTTAACTTCAGTATTTAGTATAATAATAGTGATTACTTTATGGTCTCTTAGTGCCCAAATTAGGAAGCTAAAAAGGACTAAACACCCACTGCCGTGGCAGGGATCGCAGTGCTGGCCCGCAGCTCGCACACTCTGTACCCTGAGAGTAATACATTGGGGGGCGAGCACTTACCGAGCACCTATAGGACATGACTGGAAGGCTATAAACCTGATTCGTCAGACTGGGTTCGTGTTTTGAAGGGCTGACTCCAAGTTCATTGAAAAGAGAAGTCTCCTGCAGAATGGACCACAGGAATAAGAGTGGGGGTGGGGGGAGGGAGGCTGATCACGAAGTAAGTACCCTAGCACAGGGGAGGGGCGATGGCGGGCTGGCCGGCAGGGCCACGGGGGCGGTGGACAGAAGGGGCAGATTTGAGAGACGTGGACGAGGGCAGGTGGGCCAAGAGCTGGCGAGCGGCACGCGCCCCTCCTGAGCCAGGACCCGGAAGCCAGGGGCCCCCCGTGCCAGGCTGTGATCTGAGGTGGCTAAGACTGTTACAGGAAACAAGTCATGAGGTCAGAGGGGAGGAAGGGCCGGCGGCCGGGGCCGGGGGTTCAGGAAGGGGCGCATCTACAGCAACGCCCGAGGCCTGCTTGCGTGGGCTTCACTGCACCAAGGCAGGCCCCACGGCTGCAGCACCTCTCTGCATCTGCTGCGAGCTCTGCGACAGAGTAGAACCTTCTAGTGGGCCCCACCAGCAAGAGGCTCTGGGGGGGAAAATTCTAAAGCCTGGCTGTGTTTAGGTGTGTGCCCTGCCTCTCTTGTCTCATGATGCTGAGCTCATGGGAGCTAATGATCACCCTAAGTTTCCTGTGCTGCTATAGCAACCCTTGCCGGCGATGGACGCAGGACCTCTTTAGATCGAAGCCGACTCAATTGGCGGCATCTAAAAGGAAGATGGAGCGCATGACCTTAGGCAAGAAATCTCTGCTTAGGTTTATTAAAAACTTGCACTGCTGTTCTGTGATGAACGTGTTTTCCTTGTGTGGAACAAAGAAATGAAACGAAGGGGAAAATGCACTGCGGGACTCATTCACTGCCAGAGGCCACTTGTATCAGAAAGCAATGGAGGGAGTCTGGTATCAAGATGCCTTAAAATGTCTATGACTTTCGCTGTAGCCACTACACTTCTGAGATGCTTTCATCATGAAATAATCCTAAACATGGCATGAGAGCTTTCTCGGCAGAAGCTGCAGTGGTCCTTGTAACAGGCTAGGAAGTCCTACGTAGCCTAACTGTCCCAAACGAGGGCCAACGAATTCTGCAACATCCGTGGAATATTACGCGGCCACGAAAATGACGGTCGCATGCAGAACGCACACCAACGTGGGCGACTCGGTGGGGTGCGTGTGTCACTGATCTCCGCGACAGAAGGACAGATCTGCTACAGCCAAAATGGTGTTCTGAACACAACCAGAAGGAAATGTATCAAAACATTCACCACCCGCGCGCCGTGGTGGTGGAACTGTTAATACTTTTCTTCACTCTGCTTCAATTTATGCAACGGTATTTCTAGAATGTGTGCGTTTCTGATAATGGGGAAAGTTATTTTTAATAAGCAAAACCTTTCCCCATTAGCTTAATGCTAGAGAAATGACCTGAGCCCTTCAAGAGGCTCGGTCTCCAAATATCCACACAGGGTTCAAGGGGAGGAAGGAGAAGAAAGGGGGGCACGTTTCCTGGTGATCATGAACTTGGCCTTGGGCATGGCGTTGGAGTTTGAGTCTTGGCTAGGTGACTTGCCTACTATATGACCTTGTGTAAATGACTCTGTCTCTCTGTGAGAGGTCCCCTCTTCTCGTCTGTGGTGTGGAGGTAATAATAGTAACCCCTTCATAGGATTTGTGAGGGTGACTTCAAATGAGGTGGGTAACCCCTTAACATGTCTGGCCTGTAGACTGCCCTCCATAAACATTAGCTATTAGTATTAGTAGGGCCGAGGGACTAGCTTAAAGCGGTATTCGTAGAAATTGTTGACCACCAAAGAATCCAGATTTCATCGGTCCGAGAGAAGCAGGGTGATGTTACCACTGAGTCTCCATGGAGCTCTGGGAAGGGGGTCAGTGGTGCAGGCTGAGGCCACCTGCCTCCTCCAGGGAGCTGCTGAGGGCATCTACGAAAGGCTCTGCATCAAGGCCACCTCCGTGTGCCCTTGGCTGAAAAAGCAGCAGCCAATGGGGGCGCAATGGCCCCATGTGACCAAGGTGCCAGGCCAAGCTCACTGGCATACACTTCTCAAAGTAGAGACTTGGTGGCCTCAGTACTGGCCCCACGGCCAGGAACTATCACCTTTGACTCTTGGGGGTAAAAGCAGGCTCCCAAAGTTCAGTTTGAGGGTCCAGAGTCTTCTTTCCCTTAGTCTGGCGGGCAATGCCTTGCACTTCTGCAGCTCTGCACAAGCTCTTTCCTTCCCTTTGAACGTTCTTCCCTCGGCTTCCACCCAACTGTGAACTCCTACTCTGCCTTCAAGATGTGGCTCAAACGTCACCTCCTCTGGGAAGCCCTCCTTGAATGTACCACCCCAGAACTAATTAGCTTATAGATGATGCCTTTGTACCTTGTGTACTGTTAGAGGTACCCCACGCCCGGCTTCTCATTCGGCATTCTCGTCATAACAATACCAAAATAATTCATTGTGAGACTGTCTGTCTAAGGTCTCCGTGATGGCAGGGATCGTGTGTCTCTTGTCATGGCCGTTATCCTTAGCAGTCCTTGACACACAGTAGTTGTTTAATCAATGGTGACTAGATGAATGAATGCATGCATGCTTTTTCTCTTTCTTGGTCGCTCAGTGTTACTGATTCCACAGAATAGGTTTTCTCAGGCAGAAGGGAAGCTTTCAGTCTGGGCAGTGCTTTTCCTGGTCACCGCTCTCTCTCCTGTGATGGACGTGGGGTGCACTGCCCAGATCCCTCTCCAGGGGCTGTTGCCAGGTGGCCCTCTGTTCTCAGCCCCTTCAGGGATGTTCCAGTGGCAAAGAGCCACCTCGCCCAAGGGCACGCCCTCCTTGGGCTGGCCCACATCCGGTGACTGGAGAGTAGAGACCTGGTCACCTTAGCCCAATCTGGGACAAGGCTGAGAGGCCATCCTAGCTCCAGGGTTCCTCGTGGGCTCGGCCAAGGCCGCTGTTGGCCTGCACGTGGCGTCTCACCTCGCTGCCCAGTCCTGTGTTCTTCTCCACCCTTCTACAGGCGTTCCTCTCAAAGGCCTTCCCCACTGCTCCTGCGCTCCCTGTCGGGGTTCACTCCCCCAAGAGCCCAGACCTGCACCATCTTCTGTTCCAGCACAGTTTGGGGACACCGAGTAGCTACTCACTAAGTATTTCCCGAGTGATGAGAGAACCCCCGTCTCTGCTGAGAGCAGCTCCGCCGCCCTCGCGGCCTGTGAGCCGGCCCCGGGAGCCACGGCGTCTTTCCATCTCTGAAACCTCAGCGCCAGGCATACAGCAGGTGCGCCCTCAGAGTTGGAGGCATGAGCAATACGTGAGCCCCAGAGGAGGACCAATTTGGGGCAAGAGAGCATGAACCCGCCTCCACGCTCCGACCTAAAACTTGAACTTGTCTCTCGGCAGGTGGCTTGCCAAAGGTGGGCCAGGAGCACTGTTTCCCGAACGGTCAGATGCAGTTGGTGAGTTTTCTTCTCTGCTTTCCTTCTCAAAGGCCCTTGAATACCGCTTGTTTGAGGGATGGTTGCTGGCTCAGAACACAGCCATTTATTGGTAACAATAAAGCCTCTTTAGAAATGACTGCCATTACCTGCGGTCAATTTGAGGCGTGCAGGCTGTAGAAACAGGTCTTAGAAGGCTCGGAGATATGGGCGATGAGCACAGATTGATTGTGGCAATCAATGTGACAATTCTCCAGAGCCCAGGCCCACGAGAGGCTGCCCCTGCCTCCCTCCGCAGCCTGAGATAGGCTGGTCCAAAGGGCTTTAGGCCTAGTTTTTTCCCAGCTGTGTGATCTTGGGCTAATGACTTCGCCCCACAGAGCCTGGGTTACTTCCCCTCTAAAATGGGGTCACTCTAGACCACGAGGCCAGAGAACAGTGGCCAACACAAGCTACAGTTTGAACCAGGTCGATGGAATCTAAATGCCAATCTTGCCCCACTGTGTGACCTTGAGCAAGACGTTCACCCTCTCTGAGCCTCAGCTATTTCACCTGTGAAATAGGGCTAACAACACCTTTTCGTAGAGGTCTTTGAGAGAATTAAGATACTGTATGTAGCACATTTTGTGCCCTGCCGGACTCGGAGCGCAAGTCTAATACGAGTTTGCTACTATAATCATTCAGGCTGTGGATGCAGTGCTATTGCCGAAGTAATTATTTCAGAGCCTCTGTGGAGTCCACAAAGTGGCTGACAGAGGCTGTCCCATGTCCCCATCGCTAGCTGGCCCAGTTATTTCTTACCAACCTTCATCATTTAATTTTCTTAATATTACGCTTCAATTTTTTTTCTGATTACATAAGTAACACATGTTCATTGTAGTATATTTGGAAACCACAGAAAAGCACAAAGAAGCAAATAAATATCACCCAAAGATAAACACTGTTAACATTTTGGCTTATTTTCTTGCTGCCTATATTCTAGGCGGCATTCACATATGCGCATGTACATAAATAGGGTGCTTCCTTCATTTGGGTCATGTGGTTCTCATATGGTAATAATCAGATTGTAACCCGCCTTTTCCCTTAATAGATCATGGACATTTTCTGCGTAATGAAGTAGTTTTCAGAAACATGATTTGTAATCACTTCACAGCATTCTATTTTATGGATACATCCTATTTATTTAACCACTTTCCCTATTAAACTTTCTTCTCCTCCCACATTTCACTATTGTGAACAATATGTGCCTAAAGCTGTGTAGGCCTTTTTGATTATTGTCTTAGGATGAATTCTTCAAGGGGAATTCCTGGGGGAGAAGATACACATATTTTTAGGTGGGTTTATGTATCCAGGGTTTCTGTAGCCTATGGTCTATTTGTGTTAAATATCAATGTGATTTCTAACTATACTGTTGCCAAAATGCTCCCCAGTAAGGTTTACCCCTTTGTATGCTTTTAAATTCGTGTATGAACGTGCTGTTTTCCCATATCATGACAACATTGGCTACCAGCATTAAAAGAAAGAAAAAGGTTTGTCTCAATACATATTTTTATAAAATAAAAATAAGTTCATGCTGGATTCCACCATAGGCTTGCTGTGTGGCCTGGGAAAAGCCACATCCCTCTCTGGGCTCCAATCCCCTTATCTATCAAAGGAAGGGCTAAAGTCTCATAGAATTCTCTTGGTTGCAAGTCACAGGTCCCAAGCTCAACTGGTTTAAGGCAATAATAATCATTTCTGGGTTTATATAACTGTAAAGTTTAGGGAGTAGGACTTCAGGCACAGCTGCAACCAGTACTCAAATGATAGCATCAGGAATTGGTTTCTTCTATTTTCCGGAGTTTCTGTTTTGCTTTGCTTCTTGGACAGGCACTCCTAAGCTGATTCTCGCAGTTTAGCATCACCTCTTTTGTGATAGAGTCCCAAGATTCATTCTGATTGGGTGAATTTGAATTATGTGCCAATCACTGTGGGGAAGGGGGCTGGACTATGCTAATTGACCAGACCTAGATCTTGGATGCCCCCTGCAGGTGGGGAGTAATGGCTTCCCAGTGACAATCAGTGTGTTAAGACTAGAGCAGGTGGAATCAGTGCTGGGCAGGTAAGTCAACCTAGACAACTCCTGAGGACCCTCTAACCCTGACATCGCAGGAGTCTGGGAAAACTGGTTTCTTGGGCAGGTTCTGTATACCTGGTTTCTGCATGGCCAATGTTTCCTGCCTATTAAATTCATGGGTGCCTTGTTTCAGTTATCTCTGCTTCTAGGGGTGCTGGAACAGAGGGGAGAATAATTATCATATATATTTATGGACCTCTGCTTAACAAACAGGTCCCTTTCCCTGCAAAGGCACAAAGCCAGCCTCATAAATATTAATCAGAAGGAAACTGCAATCAACTCAAGTGGGAGAGGAAATGGCAAATTGCTTTTTCCTTTGTAGGACATAAAAGCAAAATTCATTTGTTGCCTGACCACACACTGCCCGGTGGGCTGCCTGTCTCACCCAGCTAATAATAATAATAATAATAATAATAATAATAATAATAGCCACAACTACAAGGTGCCTAGTACGTGCTACACATAAATGTGGCACTTCATGTACATTAATTTTAACTCCCATTTTACAGATGAGGAAACTGAGTTTCTGAAAGTTTCAGTCACTTGCCCAGAAAGACACAGGCTGCAAGAAGTTGAGTCAGCATTCAAACCCAGCCTGCCTGACCTCAAAGTCAGAGTCATTTCTGCTTAATGGGCGGCCTGGGAGTTCTCCAGAAGGGAGGATTTGATTATCCGTTGTCTTCTGAGTTTTGGGGACATCATTAATCAGACTTCTATTTTATGTCTAATGAGCATCAGGGAGATAAACAAAGAGGACCCTGAGTGCTTTTGTAAAAGCTGTCAACATGCAGACCTCACAGGCTGAAGGTTTTAGAAAGATTGGCCATTGTTCAGTCTCAGGTGTGAGCCAGGTGCCGGGTTTATACACGTCTTGATTTCATATCCCAACAGCTTTGCCACTTAACTAGTCCCAGGCCCATTGTACAGACGAGGACATGGAGGTCAGAGGGGCGTTTGAGACTAGATCTCAACTTTCATGCATTTATTCAATGAACATTTAACTACACATATAAGTAAATACTCGACTGACTCTTGGCCAACTTCCGCTTCACCAACTTGCCGAATTACAGACTCTCATTCTCTCACAGGACACAACGACAGATGCCCACCTCCCACTGATGGCTGCTGGTCTTCATTCCTCTGAGCACTCGATACCCCTCAGCCGAGACGCACGCTTACTCCAAGTCAGCTGTGTCTGTTCCCAAACCTGTTTATGCCAGTTACACTTGTCACCAGAATCGTACAATTTAATTAACTAAATTGATTACATTAAATTTAGTGTGAAAAGAAAAAGGACATATCTCTGTGACTAGGAGACTGAATGCGATGTAAGTACTCAACAACAAGGAGAGCTTCTGGGTGGGGGAGCCGCTAGCAGGTTAGGTCTGGGAGGTGCTTGTACGCCTGTCACAGCATGGCTTTGGAAGGGAGACTCCGTGACTGCGACAGCCAAAACACACTCAAGGAAGCGTCTTCACCCTGCGTCCTCAGGCGGGCGAAGCACTGCACCTGTCTTGGAGTTAAAGAACTGCTAAGGAGGGCGTCGTTGGCTTTCCCGGTTTTCAGCCATTTTCCTTTCCACGAGCTGGCTAACAACTGGCCCTGTCTACGCCAGAGCTAAGCCGCTGCGGAAGGGCCTGGCGACAGGGCACCAGCGCGCGGGAATGCGCACACGCTTGCCCCGTGCCCTCCACCGCAGACATGTTCTCGGAAGGACAAAGACACGTGCATCTGCCAGGACGCCTACGCCCAGACCAGGAGTCTCCCCCTGCCCGCTTCACAGACACCCCAAGTTCCGTTGATGCCACATCTCCCAAACCCCACCCTCCCTACAGTGCCCTTTGTGCCTCTCTTCCTCCCTTCTGCCCCCATTTCCATCCTTCCCTCCTTCCCCTCCACGCTCCCTCCCCCTCCCCCACTTCTGCTTGCAAATATGTGTGGAGTGTCCACCATGTACCAGCTCCCGTTAATTCGGGGGCTGACGGGGTGCCCGCCCCCAAGGAGGTTATAGTCTCGCAAAGAAGATTAAAGAAGGAAGTAAACAAGGAAACACGCCGGTAATTATAAATTGACTTACGTGCTGCGAGAGCAGCCAAGGGGCCAGTGAGAGAAAACCACAGAGGCAGCTGCTTTGGAGGAAATCAAGGAAGGCTTCCCCGAGGAGGCAATAGTTAAGCTGAATCCCGCACGACAAGGAGACGCCCGCCGAGAGGACAGGGGGGGCGCGCAAACAGTCCACAGGGGGGGATGCCACCCAGGTTAGGCTTGAAGCCAAGGCAGAAACAAAATGAAAGCTGCGGGGGTGGCTGGAGTCCGGAGAATGGGGTATCCTGGGACGATCTGGGAGGTCCCCGGGGCTGACCTCCCCGGGGGAAGAGTTTGAGTTTTATTACGAAGTCACTAGGATGCTTTGGAAGGTTTTAGACAGGAAGCCAATGATGTTTAAAAAAACAACAACAATCAAAATTTTTATTTTGAGATAATTATAGATTCACCTGCAGGTGTAAAAAATAACAGAGGTCCCCTGTGCCCTTTATTCAGTGTCCCCTCAAGGTGACATTTTGCAAAACTGTTGTGCAATGTAACCACCTGATGGCCTGAGGGTGGGGAAGATACCAAACAGATCCACGAGGACTCCTCCTGCGGTGACGCCCCTCTGGTCCCCCCACTTCCGCTCTGCCTCCTCCCCCTGGCAGCCACGCCCCTGTTCTCGGCTTCTGTGAGGCTGTCATCTCAACAAGGTGACAGGAATGGAATCGCACAGTCACCTTTGGGATTGGCGCTTTCCCGCTCACAGAGCTGATTCCCTGCAGCTTCGTGGGGGTCGCTGTCAGCAGCAGGCGCTTCCCCTTTGATTGCCGAGTCCCATTCCCCGTGGGGAGGTACCGGTTTGTTCCACCCTCGCCTCCTGGACACCCAGGTCGTGCCCACTTTGGGGCTCTGACAAATAAAGTGGCGATCAACGTGCACGCACAGACTTCTGGGTAGGCACAGACTTCTCGCTTCTCTGGGTCAGCTGCGGGACACTCAGGGCACCTCAGCCCCGGTTCTGTGAGGGACGGCGAGAACTCTTCTCCGGAGCTGGCTGCTCCAGTTTGCACTCCCCCGGCCGTGAGTGAGCGACCCAATTTTTCCACACCTTTGCCAGCCAGCATCTGGCGCTGTTCCTGGATTTTTAGCCATTCCGATAGGTGCCTGGCGATACCTCCTTGTGGTTTTCATTGGCACTTCCCTGATGGCCGGTGATGGGGAGCATCTTCTCATGTGCTCATCTGCCACCTACGTGTGGCAGGCCGGTGTTCTTGATACTTATCACTCTGCCTGTACCGACAAGCCCCTCTCCCCTAATGAGACGAGTGTAGGATCTGACCCGTGGATCGCTCAAACGACACTCCTCCACAAACTCAGGACTAGAGCATCGTCAAAGCCCGGACGTAGCTTGTCCTGGGTCAGTGCCCCCGCCTGTAGCTCAGACCCCGCCGCCAACGGCACGCATCTCACCCCTGCTCACCAGCACACAACTGATGGCACCAGTAAATCCCGCCTAGGAAGGATTGGAGGCCCCGGGACTCGCACTAGCTGTATAATTAGGTCTGGCAAAGCTTATGAATGTGGTCCCAGATTATAATCACTTTTTAATTATATTTACCTTTGTCTGCAGAGAGGTGAGATGTGTTATTGGCTCTGGGAGGTAACAATTCAAATCTTTATCCACAGATGCAGAAGCAGGTGCCCGAAGGAGGACGTGCAGGCAGAACCAAAGAAATTAAAACCGACCCGCAGACACAGAGCTCTGGCCTCTCTACCGTGTCTTGGAATCTGAGACCAGGAAGCTGAGAGTTCTAAAGTTTTCTATTCTCAATCTGCCAGGTGGGTCAGAGACTAATAACAAAGTTCAGTTCTTAAGTGCTGACTATGTGCTGGGTACTGTACTAAATCCCTTCCATAAGTATTTCATTTAATCTGCAAAAGGAACTCTGAGAGGTACATGTTGTTAGTATCATCCCCATTGTCCAGAGGAAACTGAGAAACAGAGAGGGCAAGTGGCTTATCCAGGGTCACACACCCAGGGAGAGGCAGGGCCAGGATTCAAATTCAGCTCTGCCGGATGTCAGAGCTCTTATAGGGACCCCAATGCTCTGGATAGCCACAATCCTGCTTTCCTACAGCTAAATCCTCTGATGAGCACCCCAGCCCCCTCTGCTCACCCTCACTGGCTCAGGAAGTGTCATTCTGGACAGGTCTTTTACCTGTTGTTACCTTCATTTTAACAACACTGGTAGGTGGCAGGATTTGAACCAGAGCTGTCTGGCCCCCAAACCCATGCCCACGTACCTGACCCTTGAATAACACGGCTTCGAACTGCACGGGCCCACTTCTACGTGGATTTCTTTTCAATAAATAGGTACAGTACTGTGAATGCATTTTCTCTTCCTTACAATTTTATTAATAACCTTTTCTTTCCTCTGGCTTACTTTATTAAGAATTCAGCATATAATACATATCACATACAAACTATATGTTAACTGTAGGCTATTAGTGGTTAAGGTTTTTGGGGAGTCAAAAGCTCTATGTGGATTTTTGGCCACGTGGGGATCAACACCCCCAATCCTCGCATTGTTCAAGGGTCAACAGTACATGTTGTGGGGGAGGTGATGTGGATGGTTGGGTGATCTTTCCCTGCATGGTCTGGGCTGTCAAGGGTTGACTCCTCTGGTTCAAACCCTGCAGCGACTGTCATCTGACAGCACAAAAAGTCAGCTCAGGGTGAACTCGCACAGTGGCAGTGACGAGACTGGCACCCCTGCCCTTGCTGTGCACCCCTGTCTGCTGCTGACGAGACGGCTGGGTGTCAGAGCTGTCAGCCCAGCCTCTTAGTGGAGCGGTGAATTCCCGGCAAATGGGGTGTGTGTATATAATTATCAGAGATGTAGATCCTGACATTAAAACAAACTGTCTCAAACCCCCATCATCTCTAAGGATAGCAGTTTAGCAGGGAGCTGGGGGTAGAGCTGACATATCATCAATGATTAGGGAAGGCGTCTCACTCAGCACGCTTGGGAGCACGTACCGCAGAGAGAGAGAGAGAGAGAGAGAGAGAGAGAGAGAGGGAGGGAGGGAGGGAGGAGGCATTTAACAGCACAGCTGATGTTTGCAATGCCTTCAGCCAACGAACCCCTCTTGTGCTTGGGTGGAGTCGCGGGAGGAGCCACCCCCAGTGTTCCCAGGCTGCTTCTGAGTCACCGTGAGGATGGGGACCAGTCTTGGGGAGCCAGAGAGCTTCCAAGGTGGCGCAACTGGGCTTGCACATGAGGTCTTCTTCCCAGGGAGACCCTCGCCCCTTCCATCTATGGGGCAGTCAGATCATCACTGGGACATGGTCAAGAGCCTGGGAGCTGGAGGCGACTGAGGACTTCAAGCTCGGCTCCACGATTTGTCAGCTGTGTGATCTTGGAGAAGACGACTGTCATGGGTTGAATTGTGCACCTCCCCCTACAAATTCATACACTGAAGTTCTAACCCTCAGTATCTCTGAATGTGACCGACCCCATTTGGAAATGGGGTCAGTGCAGATGCAATTAGTTAAGAGGAAGTCATGCTGGAGTGGAGTGGGCATCTACTTCAATGCAACTGGTATCTTTATCGAGAGAGGCCCTTTGGACACACGGACACACACACACACACACACACACACACACACAGTTCTCATTGGTCATTTCAAATGCCCAGGGGGACCCTCTGTCTCAGCCAACTGTTCCTTTTGTCGCTGGGGAGATGACCCTGGTTCTCAACCCAGTGAGACCCTGGGGAGAAGCCTCAAGCAGGAAATAAAGGACAGGTCTGTACTGTTCTTGTGATTAAAAATAGTAACATTTATACAGCCCTTACTTTGTCCCAGGTGCTGTGTAAGTGATCCTCACGATTATCTTGCTGACCCCTCTGCAGGCTCCCAGGTAGGCCAGCGACTGGGGGAGAAGACCTCGCCCCAGCCGCTCCCAACCTCCACACATGCTCTGTGAGAGCAGGCCTACATCCTGAAAACGAGGGCTCGCCGGTCCCGGGAAGCTCGTCTCTTGCGGCCCTGCAAACCCGTTGACTTGGGGCTCACATGGCCCTTCAGCAGAGCCCACACACAGCCCGTGCCCTTGCTGGGGGGCTCCCACAGACGCCTGGCTTCCTCTAGCTCTCTGGCAAGTGCAGCGGCAGCCTGACGTCCTGGTCACACAGCTGAGCAGAAGGCTGACGCAGTGGCCAAGCGAGCCTGGGCAACCTCCCCCCCCTCCTCTCCAGGAACCCAGCAAGTCCATTCCCTGTCATTGGACAGCAAGGCTCTAGCCCTGTTTTACAGATGTGGACCCATTTTGCGGGTGGGGACACCAAGGCTCAGCAGGGTGACATCACGGAGCATGGTTACACCGTTGGTAAGTGATAGAGTCCTGAATCTCCCATGCCCGAAACAACACAGTGTGACAAGTTAAATCTGAGTAGGGACTGGGTGCTCTGATGTGCCCCAGAAGGGAGCAAAAAGTCACCCAGGACTTGAAAACAGACAGGGCTGTGTGGCTGGGTCTTCAAGGTGAGAAAGGCACAGCAGTCAGGGGAGGGAAGGGCACGTGCCAAGGTGGGGCGCCATGGGGGCGAATAGGGGACTTCATGTGGCTGAAGAGTGTGTGTGGTGATCAGGTGAGACAAGGAGGAGAATCCAGGAGATGAGCCAGGGGCCCGATTTTAAAGGTGCCCATTAGGTGCTTCATTAGGTGCCCGAATGAAGCGCTTGTGGCATATGTGGACATCAGAGGAATCCACAGAGGGTGGGGATCATCAGGTTGGCTTGCCGATGGGAGGCGGGGTGCTCAGTGGTTAAGAACAAGCCTGGGAGTCTCCTAGTTGCGCATGCTCGGGTGAATGGTGTGACGTCTCTAAGCTCTGCGTCCCTTGTCTTTAAAACAGGGGAGATGGTGATAAAAGTGTGTAACTCGGAGTTAGGGGGAGGAACAAATGACAGAACCCACGCCTAGCACTCAGCAGGGCGTCTGGCACATGGCAGGTGATCAGTTACTAGACACCGCCTTTCTCGTTCTCATTGAAGGTCCTCTCTAGAGGCCGCACTCAGGTGGCACGGACAGCGGCGGGGCAGACAAGTGTCCAGGGTTTGGGGGCTGCGGCCAAAGTGTGGTCAAGCCTGCTTCAACAGTGCAGCTGCGGGAACAAAATGTGGGGCGCAGGCTGGCGAGCATCGTTTAGAGAGGATTAAATAAGCTGACATGCCTGGAAGGGTTTTGTAAACTGTACACATTTGAGTATGATTACAATTAGGGCTATTTTCATCAACTTTATTTCTGAGCCCATCAGCTTTGGTTCTCTAGAGAGAAGATGCCATTTAATTCTCCCAGATCAAATATTTAACAAACACAACACTGAGTAAACCCGGCCTTGCCTAGTTAGCACGCACTCAGTAGTTTTAGTTGCCAAATGCAACTCCCGAGCTTCACCACCTTGGCTGACGTGGCTCTCCACCTGAGACGGTACACACAGTGTCACGGCCAAGAACACAGGACCGGGAGCCCCACTGCCTGGGTTCGAATCCAGGCTCCGCTCTCGGGCAAGCTACTCGAGCTCTCTGTGTCCCCAGTGGTGAAATGAAAAGAATCAGAATTATCTCAAGGAGCTGTTGTAAAGGCTCAAGGTGCTAGTAGGACAGGGTCCAGAATGTGAGCACATTCATTACCACCATCTTCCTCTCATCCTCATCATCGCCGTCATCATCGCCACCACCATCCTCTCGTTATCATCAATCCCACTCTTCTCAATATTCCTTCCAGTTGTGCAAAACCATCGTGACTTTTTCACCTGAGTATTCTAAGTTACATACGTTAACTTGTAATGGGTTTATTATTGTTACTGTAAACTAATACATGTTTTACAAATGTTTGTTTTAATTTCTAATATGGTCATTTTTATTGCTATAACCCATAAAAGTTCTTTGGTGGCCCTCCGTCACTTATGAGAGTCCAGAGACCAGTAAGATGGAGAAACAAGACAAAGCCCGGGCAGCCACCACGTTCTCCTGGGTAGCTGGGAGCAGGCTGCAGTGGGGTTCTGGTCCACTCCTGGCCAGACGAGGCCTCCATGATGGCAGCTGAGTGGGCCAGATATTAGGGGAGCAGGTCTGACACACCCCAATCAGTGACTCCAAAACCACTGTGGGCTGTCTGCCCCCCAGCAGCCGCAGACTGAACCTAACAGTTTTGGCCCCACTTCACGGGTCATTAATCTCCCGGGTGTCAGGACGACGTGCCTGGCTCTGGTCCATACACTTATTTGCTTGGAGAATTGCTTTATTGTCTCTGTACTTTGGTCCCAAAGAGTCCCCTTCTACTAATTAAAGTGGCTTTTATTCTAGAGCCCCGGAGAGGGCACACACGGAGTCACCACGCCGCAGGCGGGGGCTGGTCCCTGGTCCCGAAGGCCTTTGGAGAGAAGAGCAGGAACAAAACCTAAGTACGTGCCAGGTGCCAGGCATGGAGTCCTGACGTTTTCACACATGCTTAAGCATGCCCGTGTCACACTCAGTTCTGGCATCCTGCACCTTAGCTGGGTGACCTTGGGCAAGTCACTCTACCTCTCTGGTCCCCAGTGTCTGCAGCGATCCCACTGACGCTTGTGGAACCATTGTGAGAATCCCATCTGAGGGCGCAGACGGAGCATCACCAATCCATGCCTGATGGTATCACTGGCAATAGATGTCACGACTCTCTTAATAAACTTCCCCAACAACCCCACGGGTAAAGCAAGAGGCACCCAAGGCCCAGAGGTAAGAAGTCAGTGTCCCAGGGATGGGAACCCAGATCTGCGCACGCAGCCGCATCGTGGGCTCCGACTGGGGCGGAGTCTGCTGGGTGCCTCCTGCTGCGTCCACCCGAGAGCTCGTGGTCCCTGCTTTCCACCCGGAGGCGAGCTGCTACTCTTTGATAGGAAACCTGAGGCAGAAAGACGTGAAACGCGGGATGTGTGTAATCACTTTGTCCCCACGTCTCCCTTCTGTCCCTGAGCTGTGAGGCGGGGGTTTGCAGACAGTCCCTTTGATCGGAGCAGCCGTCCTGTTGCGCACAGCTTCAAAATGATCCCAAGGTATTTCAATTCATTCCATTTTCCCCACTGAAGAATATAAATTGTAAGGACAAGGGTTTAAAATAAAAAGCCCTATTTTGATTTGCACTGAACGAAGGGATGGCGCGGGAACCAGGTGTGAGACGAACAAAGGGGGGTGCATTGTGGGAAACGAGACCCGAGAGGGACAATGACAGGAGCACCCCTAAAACCGAGCTGCTGAGTTAGGGAATCGGGAAGCTGTTCTAATTACGGCATCATTTGGAGGGAGCAGAGACATGCAGGTTACCTTGAAAATAGAAAAGGGGGTGAAAAATGCAGCACCCTCCAGACCAAGGGCTCCCACTTATTTGGAGAGAAAGAGCTGCCTTTATCTCCTTGATATCACTGGGGAAAACTGTCAGAAAAGGAGTGTGTGTGTGTGAGAGACAGACAGACAGACAAAACACAAAGTCGGGAGAAGCCATGGGAGAGCAACAGGGACAGAGTCAGAAAGGGAAGGAGATGTGGGGTGACAGTCAGTGAATGAACGACCTAGGTTCAGTCCCAGCAGAGGTGTCGGTGGGTCTCCAAGCTCTCCCTCTTTCCTTGCCCACCAAAGCTCTCCAGGTAAAAGAGCTTAGCGACCACTGTCAGTGTGGTGGCCAGGACCCCCGATCCTGATTGGGACACTCCATCTCAGTGTCCAGTCTGCATTGATACGCTGGACTCCTGCCTGGGAAGCGCACAGACACCCACCTGCCCCCTGTGGGAAAGACTGCAGTGGACAGGCCTGAATGAGGGGTCAGAAGGTCCCCATCCAGACCCAGCTCTGCTGGGATGTGCTGTGTGGTCTTGGGCAAACTTACTCAACCACTCTGGGCCTGTTTTCCCACCTGCAAAATGGGAAGCGTCATGCCTGCCCTTCCCACCTCCTAGGGCTGGTGTGAGACTTAAATGAGCCCATGGTTCTGATCGGGCTTCAAAGAGTTTTAAAAAATGTGTATGAAAGAGAGACACCCCTGGTTTTTATTTGTGTGTGGGGTGGGGGGGTGGGGGGGTGGGGGGTGGGTCAAGACACCCCCCCGCCCCCGCACACCCTTGGTTGCACTTTCTGGAGAAGTCCCTCCCCCTGTTAACTGTGAGGGAAAAGAATCATTGCGTGTGCAGGCTGCCGGAGGAAATGTTCAGAGAATTTACGTCTTGTTCTATTCCAGAGCAAAGCCCCTTGTAACAGGCCATGAAACTCAATGGGGAGAAGCATGGTAATGGCAATATAATAATAATGACAATAAAAAAGGAAAACAAAGCCAGTTGATCCACTAGGATGGTGTACCGCAGAGGGAAGGCTGTGTGATTTTCTCCTCCCCCACAAACTTCCTGGCCTCATCTCCACCGCCCGCTGCTGAGTGGGCCCGTGGCTCCCAGGAAACGGTTAATGGCCGTGACCCTCCATGTCCATCACGCCTCGGGCTCCTCCTCCCGTCCTGCTATGGATTCCAAGAGGAAACGGCTCATTAGGACCCTCCTCCCTTTGCTTTCAGTATAAGCACCCCTCCCCAGGCTGCTCAGAGACATGCGTGGGAACTGACCCCTGGAAGGAGCTACCATCAGCAACAGTCCTCGTGGCCAGGAGCCTGTCACGTCCTCCCTCCCAGGCCGAGGGTGGCCTGTGGGCAGCACCTTGATAAGTGACCCTGCAGGTGCCCCCAACAACAGTGCTCTCATCTTGGGGGGGGGGGGGTTCCCTTGCAATCATCGCAGGTGAGTTTCGTCAGTGCCCCAGCTTGACAGGTGGAGCTCAGGAGCAGTATGGCAACGTGGAAGGTGTGTGGGCTCTGAAGGCAGAGAGAGACGAGTCTAGAATCCTGCCCGTGGCTTGTCGTGTGGCTTCCTGCAATCTCCGGGTCTAATGAGCCTCAACTTTCCCATCTGTAAAATGGTAAAATCAATGTCTACTTTGTTTTGTGGAGGAGAGAGAAAGCAGAAATGTCTTGCCATCCACAGGAAGTTAAAAAAGATAAAATCATAGAAAAGATGACTACCATCGACTCATTTATTAAGGGCCTCTCAGAGGTTTGGGAACTTGTCCAGAGAAATGACTGAAATTGGGTGTGAATTCTGGTGTTTAGACTGGCCTCCAAGGTTCTATTAGTTTTTTACTGCGGTGACATTGGTTAAGAACAGCTAGGCTTCGGGTGTAGGACCTGATATCCGGTATCTGCGTAAACCACACGTGCTCACCACCAAGTCTAGTTTCTGTCTGTCATCACACATTTGACCCTTTCTGTCCCCCCGCCCCGTCTAGTAACTACAAATTGTTGTCTGTATCAATGAGGTTTTTTTTTTTGGTTCATTTCTTTTTGAAAAAATATTTCACATATAAGTGAAACGATGGTTTTTGTCCTCTTCTGTGTGAAGGGCTTCACTTAGCATAATACCCCCGAGGCCCATCCACGTTGCCGTAAAGGGCAACATTCCATCGTTTCGTGGCTGAGGGGCACTCCATTGCGTGTATGTACCACATCGTCTGCAGCCTAGGAGTCTTCTCGTCAGGTGTGTATCCTGCATCATACCTGGGGAAATGACACTTCACCTGTCCCCTTGACACCTCACAGCTTCTCAGCATGCCCCACATCCCCAGAAAACACTTTATTTGTGAAGACAGATATTCTGCGTCCTCCATCATCCAAACTTACCTGACCGAAGTCCCACCCCTTCATAGCTTTGTTTTGAGTCTATTCTCACGGCATCAAAATCCAGAGCAAAGTTCCCGATCCAGTACTGAAATCAAGTAACTAGAGGGTGTGAGTGGGAGAGGCAGTCAGATCCGAGGCATCAGGGAACACCGGGGCCTGTGGCAAATCCTAATCGTTTCCGTGAAGTATCCCAATTTAAAAAATGAAAACATAATGATCCCCAATTAAATAGTACTTTTAAATTTGTTATTGACATCAATGACTGCATTTCAGTACTAAACATAAATTTAAATATATTTAACTAAATTATTAAATATTATTTCTAAAATGTTAAAAATTAATTATCCCGTTAAAAATAAAAACGTATTTAACGGAGACAAACGCTATCTCAGGGCTCCGGGGGCTCGCAGGCCCCTTCTAACCTTCGCTGCCGTGCAGCTCCCACCGTGGGCAGAGGAAATTGTGATTTGCCCGTGGCCACAGAGCTGATACAGTGGCTGAAGCCACGGCGATTCAAATCCACATTTCTCTACTCGCAGCCCAGTGCTTTTTCTGCTCTGAGCCCTGCCTCGTTCACACGATTGTGGTAACGACTGACGGGGCCTTGCCGTCGTCCTTGGGACGGTCACGGTAGAGATCGGCTCACTGGAAGTGCATGTTGGGAGTCATCGGAGAGGTCGGGAGCTACGTGGCCCGTGCCCTGTCACGTGTTCACCTCCCCAGCATACACTTCTTTCCAAGGAGGAAGGCGCGTTCTCCGTGTTCACGGGCCGTGGTGATGCCTGTGACGTCCTGTTTGTCTCCAGGCAAGAGAGACCTCCCCGTTTCGTCCTAGGGGGACGGCTCATCAGGTCCCTGCCAACCAGCCCTCCCCGCCCCCCACCAGCACAGACGCCGACCTGATCATCAATGCAAAGTCATGCTGTCTCCTTATGCTTTCCTGTGCTTCTGCAGAAGGAAAGGAAGCATCCTGCACTGTGTCTGAATTCCGTGACCTTTGCAAACACATGCCTGCTTGCTTGGTGCGGCTGCCGAGGAAAAGGTGAACGCCCACGTGATATGGGAGGGAAACGTGAGCCCTCCCAAGGCTCCCTGGTTCTGGCTCGCTGACGTGTGTGCAAGGAGGCCGTATGAGTTTGCAGGCTGAGTGGTGGCGTGTGCAACACGGGTTTTCGGGCGTCTCTGTTTCCCCAACTCAAACGCGAGCAGAATAATGGGACCTCCAAGATCCGAGGTAAAGATGAAACCAGAACGTACAGCTGCAGTGCCCACCCAATGAGCACCCAGCAACGAAGGGTAACGTGAATCAGCCACGGCGACAGCAGCATGTACTGCAAGGTGGGAAGCCGTGGCCATGGGCCACGGAAAGTAAACAAGGTCTTGTGGAAAGCAGCCATGCCCGTTTACCGAGGCGGTACAGGCGGTCGCTTTCGTGCTAGAGTGATAGTTGAATGGTTGCTGAAAAAAGTTGCTATCTAGCCCTTTGCAGAAAAAGCTGATGACCTCTGATCTAGTGGAATCAGACAGAGCTGGGTTCATGGTCGTGGAGCAGGTTGCTTTGATTCTCTGGGCCTCAGTTTTCCTGCCTCTACAATGGGGGTAATAATTGACCCTTCTTATAGGCATGTCATGAGGAGCTGATAGAATAAGGCCTGGTACACAGTAGGGACCTGATTGTTAGTTCCCCTTCTCCCCAAGTCTGCAGCCTCTTGGCCTCTCTTCAGGGCTCTGGAGCAGATGTCCTCCAGTGCCCTTCCCATCTGGGGTCCTGGGGTTTTGCACAGACCCTCAGCTGCTCGCTGTAAAGCCTGAGCTCGGAGCTGCTGTGAAATTCAGGTCACATGGGCCGAAATGTTCTGCTCATTTTCCAGCAGGACCTGCTTCCCACAGGCGTCCGACATGCCCAGCAAAACGGAAACCAGAGAGACTGAATGCTCTTATCAAAGGAGCGAGTCTGGAGAGGCTGGGAGGCTGTGCAGCCTTGGGAAGGCAAATCAAAGGCAGACTTTGAGGAAACACTTTGTGAAGGAAAAAAACACATCGTGCTTGCAACAGCGCGATGGACTCAATGGAAGGTGATTCACTTGGAACGGAGCGCCTGCGCCTGTTCAGGCCTCCATGCTGAAAAGGCAGACCCAGAAGGCAAGTCGGACAAATACCCGGGCAATCTGCTTGTCAGAGAATTGGCTTTTCCCCTACCTCTTGAATTATTTGGGTGCTTCAAGAAAAATCGTCCATCCTCAAATTTCATGTGGCAACACAATCATAAAGAGAGATTTATTCTTTATTATATTTATCTATTTATCATCTATCTATATTTATTTCTAGCCATCCATCATCCATCCATCCATCTATCCACCAGCTCTCTAGCTATCTGAATATATATTAGATATATACTAGATTCTATCTATCTATCTATCCATCTATCATCTATTTGAATGTATGTAGATACATATTAGATCCTATCTATTCCATCTTTTTCTTTTTTTCTAGCTATTTATTTATATATCATAGCTACGGTCCCATCTTTTTCTGTCTACTTAGTACCTACCTATAATGAGTACATACACTGTAAGAGAATTTAACATGCATTACAGAGAGAGAGAGCGAGAGGGGATCTCTGTGTCAGGTACTGCTAGGCTCTGGGGATTTGGTGATGCACAAGGCAGACTCAGTACAACCCGTCACCCATGGGATCACAGCCCAGTGGATGCTCTGCTGGAGGAAGCCCGGAGGAAGGGAGAAGCTGTGGGAATGGCGGGGGGGGCGGGGGAGGCCTCAAATCAGCCTAAAGGGTGGGGAGGAACGGCAGGGGTCAGGGAAGGATCACAGGAGAAAGAGCATTGAACTAAAATTCAGAATCAGTGCTTTCACTTTGTCATTCTTATGTGATAGTGAACGTAATACTTTCCCTAGTGATCTGCGTGTCCCCATGCGTAAAATCACCCAGTATGTCTCAGAGTATGTACCATGGAGCACCCTCCTTCATGACATTCTGTGAGGGAGTTCCTGGACAAGCAGCTATGAGATACTCACAGGGGATCTTCCTCTATTGAGAGTGCGCACTGCATTTTAAGGCATAATAAAGCCTCTGACAAGTCCTGCAGTAAGACAAAATTGAATTTAACTCTGTTTCCAAAACTTCTTTGCTAATACATGTTTTTAAATAGAATCCCACTATTCTAGGATTCTACAGAATGCTTTTTGCAAATTCAGAAACGTAACTATTTTATTACAAAGAAAACCCTTATGCGTGCATATTACTTTAAATTTTACAAGCCTGTTCACAATGGCCTGTTTGATTCTCACAAAAAGTCTGAAGAGGTGATGCAATCGCTCCTCCCTCCTTCCTTTCCGTTATTTCCTTCCTCCCTTCCTCCCTTTCGTCCTTCCTTCCATAATTTTCCGAAAGCCTACCTGTACCAGAATTCAATGATTATAAAGCATGAGGAAATTTAGTCTGAAGAGAGGAAATGACCTGCCCAAGGTCGCCAGGAGCTGGGGTTAGAGACCAGGCTGTGTAGCCTGGGGGAACATCTGAGAAGGAGCAAGTCAAATTTGAAGGCTGTGCAGTCTTGCCTTCCTATAAAGCAGTCAAACTGAGGCCACACAGAGGCTGGGGGCCGCACAAAGGAGCCCAGCAGGCCCGGTAAAGGGGCGCTAGAGAGTGGTGGCGACTGAGGCAACGGGGAGAATAGAGCCCTTTTACAAGGGGTGGCCCCTACCCAGCTCCAGCTGGTACGTACGGTGTGGAAATCGGGCCTGGTGTTGCCAGATCTTCTGGTTTTTCATGGGAAGTTCTAAATCTAGATTTTTGTGTGAAATCTCCTGATGATAATTGTTCACGTTTAATTTTCGGGAGGGCCTCAAAATACACTGATGGGCTGAATCTGACTCAGAGCCCACCTGTTAGAAACCCCTCTTCTCAATGAACCTGCTTCCATCATAGCACCGGCTCCGCCCCGCTGCCCTCCATTACACTTATTTACATATCTACCCCACCCCACCCCACCCCACCCCACTCTGAGGGCTGGGCAGTAACCCGAACCCTCTCGAAGGTGGGACCGTGGTTAATCATCTTTGTAGCTCCCAGTGCTCATCACAGGGCTGCCAGGCAAAAGGCGCCTCACAAATGTTTACTGAACGAAACACTTACATTTCCTCCCTCCATCGCAGCTGAAAAATAAATATATAATAGCTTTTAATTACAAAGAAATGGGATGAAATAGGCATGAGAATCCTATTCTTTGACAGGAGGCAGCATGTTAAGGAGAAAGATTTTCAAATTACGTTTGTCAGTGATCTTGCTGAAAGACTAAGGAAGTTCTCTGGGCATTGCGGGGTCTCGGCCGGTGAAAGCTTGTTCTCAGCTCGGCCTCCTGGCGAATGCTCTCGGTGTTTGGGTCCTTCTCAAGGAACAAGAAGGCTACTCTTAAAACAGGTCCCCACCCTTGTTGGCTATAGAGATCCCCTGGTGTGGAATCCAAACATCCCTTTGGACAGCTACTCCCCGGGGGTGTCTTTTGTCACAGTAATAATGAAATAACACTGATTATAAACTGCCTCCAACAAGACAGGTGCTGCAGCAGCCCGAAGCCTAACTGCCGGCTTCAAAGTCAGACCTGTCTTAATTGGCACAACTGCCAAAGTGACCATGAGCCAGAGACTAAGCCTCTCTGAACTTCTGTTTCCTTCTCTAAAAAAGGGGGACGATAATGCCTACCTTGCAGTCTTGTTACTGAAGGTTGGGAACAGCATGTGTAAAAGGCTTGGTATATAATAGATCCAAGGAGATGGTTTCCAAACTTTTCGTAAGCCACAGGACTCCTATTCAAATTAAATCTCACCTGGAACTCTGACACGGGAAATGGAACAAATGTGAGACGCTCAGGTTTCAGTCAGGGACGGGCTGACCAGACGTACAGTTTTAAATGGGACAGAAAACAACGGACCTGTCCCGTTCCAAACGGCACGTCTGGGCAGCCTGATCTCACTGGGCTAAATTCAAGGTGTCAGTAGACTGACCATCCATACCATTTGAAATGAAACAGGTCCGTTGTTTTTTGTCCCATTTAAAATGGTACATCTGGTCAGTCTAGGCAGGGACCCACATCTCCCCTGTCCCAGGCGTAGTCTCCCTCCCCCTGGGGGACACCGCAGACCTCTTGGACCCTGAAGAACACAGGCTGAAAGCCAGGGGCTTATTCTGACTGTCTCTTTCCCAGATGTAAAGACTGGGTTCCAGGTGGGGGTGTGACTTCCTTGAGATATATGGTAGGTCTTCACAGGAGCCAGAACGCAGACCGAGGGAGCTGGGCTCCCAGGCTAGTTGGTGCTAAGGCAGCTAAGAGACTGACAGATGGAGATTAAGGCAATGGCTCTGGAATCTCTGCAGCCTGGTTCACATTCTGGATCCATCCCCCTTGCCCGTGTGACAATGAGTGAGTCACCTCCCCTCTGTGAAACTTGGTTTTCTCCTCTGTAAAATGGTGACAGTGATGAGTACCTAACTTGCAGAGTCATTATGAGAAATAAACAAGGTAACATATATATAAGTACTAAGCAGGATACCTGGCATACAGTTGACAGTATATGGGAAACTAGTAATAGAAATAATAGAAACCACTGTAACCATATGAACAACGCCTGGTGCCTGTACAGAAATTCACAGTGCACAAAGGGCTTCAGTCGTCATTTTATGTTCAAAACCACCAATGAGGCAGTAATTATTCTTCGCATTCTTGCTTTTGGTACAGACAAAAAAAAAAGCTGTAAGAAGTGTCATCACTTGCCCAATGTCACATGGATAGCAGACTGGTGGGGGTAGCATGTGGATTTGCATCCTGGAAAGCACCTACTGAGCTGGCACTTCGCCCCGTTGCCTGAGAGCCAGACACTGCCGTCTAGCTGGATCGATGTGCTTGCCACAAAAGCTTCCTGGGTAACAAATGGCTGATATGTGGCACATGTACCGCCACGCGCCACTTCCGTGTTCACGGCAGACATTGCTAATCAACTGCCAACTCTTTCCCGATGAGCCTTCAAATCCTTCCTTACACAGGGCTGTTGTAAACAGGGAGCCCTTTACAACAGACTGGAATTGGGCCCAGGAGCAACAAGCCTCTGCCTGTACCCCACCCTCACCCCCAGCCCCAAGCGCCTTCCCTGGACAGTGGTGAACCCAGGAACCTGGGCTGCTATGTCTTGTGGAGTGCACAGGGGTCCACGTTGGTTGGGTCACTGAGACACTTTGTCCTCTGGCTCTCTGCACAGGGACACTGGAGAAAAAGAACAGCTATTACAGAGAAAGCTATTTGTGCTTTAAAACTGCTTTCTCTAGGTATTGAATCACATAATTAGGAGCCCTTCCCAATCAGATTGAACACTCCCACCCACACTGGGGGCCCCTGTCCCCACACGCCCCACCTCCCAGCTGAATGAGCACTCTGCTCACTGCCTGTCCCCAGCAATTTTCTTGTACTTGAATTAGCTGCTGATGAGAGTGGGCTTGCCACCAACAGGCCTCCTTGAGATTTATGCCTTTTCCAGGGCAGGAGAGAAAGAGAATTATTCATCACCCCTCAAGGGCCGGGCACTTTGTCTCAGACACATGGGGTTAAAGCGATGAAGAGAACAGTCTCAGACATAGGGGGGCTGCCCAGGAAAATCCCAGCCATCAACGCCTCTAGTTTTCGCCCTGCGTGCTTTCTGGGCAGTGCTCGTAGACTCCTAGTTTTGTGGTAGTGGCTCCCACTTCCTCTTTTCCTGGTGCTCACAGCTTTTCTTTGTTTTTATTCACTGGTTTGATGGGGAAAGCTATGATATGTCAATGCTGAACAAATGTAACAGTCACTTTAGCATCAAAATGGATGCAGCTCACTTCACAATTAAGGACCTGTCACAGAGCTGACAGTTTCATCATGTTTCTGAAAGTGACAAATACCCCCCCACACATTGCCTCAAGGCGTCTAGGTGTGTTAGTGTGTGTGTGCATGAGAGTGCGCGAACCCACTGTTACGATCGGTCCTACCTCCTTCACACTCCCCGGCAAACCTCAGCCCAGGTTAAATCCAACTGCTGCATTTTCCACACCTGTGGCTATGTAGAGCCATACGGTTGGAGCCATTTTTCACTTTAAATTCATGCCTGCTAACCTCACCGTCCTAGTGCATTTCCGTGATCCTTGCTGCTAGACAGCTTTCCTAATTCTCCCTTCGACCCTCTGACTCCTGGCTCTCAGTCTTGGGATGAGATGCCCCCCGTGCCACGTTCCTGCCACCACCGCACCTGCCAACCTGCCCCAGGTGACGCTGCACACCAGCCCCCTTCCTGTGCCCATGGAGGCCCCATCCATGCTGCCGGCAGCCCCTCCACTGGGGCCCTGGGTTCCTTGTCGTGCACCTCATTAAGCACATCACTCCAGTAGTTGATCCCTTTCTCTTCCATGTCAGTGGCTTTTCTCTTTCTACTGGGACATTTCCATCAGCAAGCAAATGTGCTGCAAACAGCTCCTTTCTTAAAACAAACACAAGAAACAATAACAACCATAAAAGCTTCCCTTGACCTCCCATCCCACTCCAGCCACCATCTGTTGTTCCCTGTAGAGGAAAAAATGACTCCACAGAGTTGTCCAGAGCCCTCTCGCTCTCCCTCCCCTCTTCTCCCTTGAGCACATCCAGCCAGGCAGACACCACCCTGTTCTGCCACGTCCAATGGACCACCAAATCCACACCATCTCGCTCAGCATCTTTGCTTGGATGTCAGTAGCCCTCCAACCTAAGGTGTCCAGCCTCCCTAGGTTTCACATCTCATACATGGCCACCCCATCCTTCCAGCTGCTTGGAGTTTGTTTTATTGCTTCCTTTTCCCTACTCTCCATATGCCATCTGTCAGGAAGTCTGACCTTCCAAATAGTCTAGGATCTGATGACTTTTTAAACCAGCACCGTTATCACTCTGGCCCACGCTGCTGTGATATCTAATCTCAGTTACTAGAGTAGTCTCTCCATCATCTTCCTTGCCTCCTTCCTTGTCCCCAAGTCCATTCTCCACACAGCAGCCAGAAGGATCCTTTTAAGATAAAAATCAAATCATGTCTGTCACTTCTCTATTCAGTATTCTCCAGTGGTATTTCATTTGGATGCTAAGGTACCATATCTATTACAGGAGTTCTTGTACACAGCCTCTCCTGACCTGTGCTTGCCACAGAGCATGCTGGGCAAATCCCTGGAACACTCAAATGAAACGGGATGGCGTAGGCGATAAAATCTTAACCTGGAGATGTTGCATTTCTGGGGTTTCGAATCATCTGTTCTTCCTTGGGCATTTCATTTTTTTTAAAAAAACAAAAAACACTTGAGAAGCAAGCCAAGTTTCTTCAGTTCTGGGGAAGGCAACTGCTAGAACGCCTGGGGTAAAATATGAAAGCCTTCCTCTTCATGCTTATCCTGCCAGCAATCTTAAGAGGGCAACACACCATGCTTTTATCTTCATCTGCAGATGAATGTAAAACACACTGCCCGGGGGATGATGGATGGCAAAGGGTGCTGAACAGATCACTTCCTCTCCAGAAGGTTGAGGCTCCCTCGGTGAAGGCAAATACATCACTGAGAAGCGCATGGAAAAGGCTGGATTTCAGCCGGGAAGAGGAGAAAGAAGGTGCTGATCCTTTTCAATAAGTAATTCCATTTAGCCTTCTAGAAATTTTACTGTTAAACACATCGTACATACCAAATGGTGAAAATCTATATAGCCAGTTAAAGAATAATAGAACGAATGTCTGTGTACTCACCACTCGCCTCATAAAACGGAACATCATGGATAATTTAGGAGCTCCTGAAAGAAACCACTACCCTGAATTTTGTTTTAATCATCTCCTTTGACTTTTTTTTTATAGTTTTGCCATCAAGTACATGTTTGTAAATAATGACAATAATGACTGTGGTAATAACAACAAGCAATGATGAAAATAATAATAGGAGCTAATATTTACATAGGGTGTGCTCTGTGCCAGGCACTATTCTAAGCATTTTACACATGTTAATAGTTTTATTCCTCCCAGCAACCTTTGAAGTAGGGACTGCTGCTGTTTTCAGTATTCTGCCGATGAAGACACTGAGGCACAGAGAGGTTAAGTAAGTCACCTGGGGCACTCGGCGAGGAGGAGGGTGTGCCTGCTCCTTAATCACTGTTGGCTCCAGAGTTCTTGATGGTTGTGCGATTCTGCCTCTAAACAGAGTATTTAGTGCTGCTTGTTTCTGAACTTTATAGACACAGTCTCATATGCTATGGGCTCTTAAGGGATTTATTGTTTGGTCTCCATACTAAACTTTCTGAGATTCATCAACATTAATGCCTATGGCTACTGTGTACTCATTTTTACAGCTGCATAGTCGTCCACTATATCCATTCTTCTGCTGACAGAAAATGGAGTTGTTTCAGTGTCTCCTTTAATCTCTGTAGAGACCCCATCACATAGTCTATGGCCCCCCTTGTTTTACAGACAAGGGAACTGAGGTTGAGGGAAGGGAAGAGGCTTTCTCAGGTCAGAGCTGGCAAGTACATAAAGGCTTCAAACCTGGGACCATCTGACTTCTAAGCTCTTGCTCTTTCTTTTGTTCTGTGTTTAGACTTCAACTGCTGAGCACAGACTTTTAAATTTGAATCTGTGGTGCTATTTTTAGCCTTTTATTTTCCTCTGAAAAATAGCTCTAAAGTTCCCTTCTCTTCCTTCTGGGAGAAGCCACATTCATTCCTTCAGACACACAATGTCAAAGAAGAGCCCTGAGTTAAGGTTTATGGATACAGAAATGCACAAGGCATGCCTGGCCTTAGAGTTGCTCTGATTGTGGAAGAAGAGACAGATATTCCTACCAATGGGACAGTAAAATGTACTTTAGATCCTGCAGGAAAGAGAAGTACAAAGAGATCTAGAAGTGAAAGGACAAAGTGAAATTAGGGAAACCTTCCTGAGAAGGAAACATTTAAACGGTCCTTGAAGACTCAATAGGAATTCTCCTGTTAGACCAGGGAGGGCAATTCTGATGGACAGCACAATTCAAGGCTTTGAGGTAGGAAAGTCATGGCAGGTTCAGAGAGCAGGGAGAAGTTTGGGGTGGCTTGAATGTTGACAGTTGGAGAAAAGGGAACACTAGAGACAGGAAAGCTTAATAATCAGTTGTCTTGGATGCAAAGCTAAGGTGTTGGATGTGGTCCCATGGGCAATGGAGGTGCTTGTTACCAAAGTTTCAAGGCATGAGGATGGTCTGATGGGACCACTGTGTCAAAACCATCTCCTGTGTCCAATGTGGAGGTTGGCCTTAGGGCATAGACATGAAGCCAGCCTGCCTCTTTGAGAGAATGGAAGTCAGGAACCCTATTCTGGGAAGTGCTGAAGATTTAGAAGGGGCCTCACAATCCACATTTATGCTGTATCTTTTCCTTCACAGTAATACTTACCTTCCATGTATTTAGCTCCTATTCCATTAGCTTTGTGAGCTGGGGAAAATGATTTAAATGGTTGTGGGTTCCTCATCTATAAAGTTAGCACAATATAAATCTAATAATATCAGGGAATTTCAGGACAATTAAATGAATTCATACGTGTAAAGTAGTTAGAACAATGCCAGGTACCGAATCTTCAATTTTATTGAAAGTTCAATATGATTATCATCATCATTATGATAACCACCATCGTCATTATTATCATCATCACCACATTTTCAGGGCACAAAACCAGGCTTTGAAATACATTTAACCCAGGGTGATCACTTGCTAAGTTATATAAATGTCTAACCACACTAGGCTGTACACCTGAAACTAATATATATTGAATGTCAACTGTAATTGAAGAAAAGCATTACAGTTATCTTAAAAAAAGAAATGCATTTAACGATACTGAATCTTTTTCATATCTCTCTGGATTGGTAGCATAAGAATTTTCCTCTGAGAGATTAGAGATCTGAGAGGTTGAGATCAATGTCACCAGAATCAATAATGGGCTTGCAGTCTTGACCTATGTCTTCTTAAGTGTTTCCAGCTATGACCTCCAGGCCTTCCCTTACCTCGCATGAGGAAGTCCTTGGAAATGGTCAACAACATGGACTCCACAATAGTTAGGTCAGTACCTTGGACAGCGACAGGAATCCTTAAAGACTTGAGCCCTTCAGTGGAGAGCAAGATTCCCCCATTGTTCATTCTAGCATGACTGTCACCAGTCTTGCAATGAATTAAATAGCATCTTCAAGGGAGACTGGAGCTCCCTTACTCACTTTATAATTCCGTAAGTCACCCCCTCCAACCTCACACTCTTACTGTTTATCTTCAGGGCTAATTCTTTGCTCTAATCACAGTGGGTAGCATGCACCCAGTTCCTGAACAGTTAATTAAGGTCAAATCTCATTTCCACAAAAAAATCATAGTGAGACTGAGGCTGCAGAGTGTACTGTATCATCATTATTCAGAAAACAGGTCTGTGTGTGACAGGGCTGGGGAGAAGATAAGAGAGAAGGGAGTGAAAATTGCAGAATGTGTTGGCACATTTACAGGTTAGACCATTAGGGTTACAACTCCCTAATTCCATTTGTTGCAATTTCTGAGCCAAGAAGTGAGGACCAAGAAAAAGCCCGAATGGTGACCAGGTCTGAGGACCACAAGATGGTCTGCAGGTGACTTCACCACACCTCTACTGAATCCAGAGGTTTCTCCTTAGATGTACTTCTCTGTGGAACTCAAGCAAAGTCACAATGACCAGTGTAGATCTAGGAGTGATTTCTCTCCACTGCAGCTACTAATTCTCAGCTTTTGAACTAATACTGGCCAGTAGGCAGGCACTGGTTTGGATATTCCTGGTTGTCCAGTGGAGAAGGGACCTGGGCTGGAGGCTGGAGACTTGGACATGACATCAACTTGGCCTGTTACCTAACCTAGTCCTTTCTTCTCCCTGAGCTTCAGCTTCCACATCTGTCAAAGGCAGGTAAGACCTACACTGGCTATGTCATAGGCTGTGTGGGTCCAGGTGCAATCATAGACAGAATGATGTAAGCACTTTGAACATGAAATCAACACATGAGAGTATGGCTAAAGCTCTACTCACACATAATTTACTACTTCTCTATTTGTCTCTTATTCACCCTTGACTCTTTAGCACCTAACATAGTGCTTTGCCCAGAGTGGTCCTCATTAAATATGTGTGGAACAAGAGGCAGGATAGCCTAACAGTTAGGTGCATGAGGTCTAATGCCAGAAAAACATAGCTCTGCCACCTCTCAGCAGTGTGACCTTGGGCAAGTCTCTTAACCTTTGTCATCCTCAGTTTGCCCATCTGTAAAAGGGTGATGATTCCTTCTTAGGTCATTGGGAATGATAAATGAGGTCATGAATGTAAAGCACTTGGGAAAGTTTCTGCTATCTAGGTCATGTGCAACCAGCCTGAGCTAACATATTTATCTTATGTATTCCAATTCTTTTGCCCTGGGGCACCAAGGGAGGGCTCAAGAGGGAGCCTGCAATTGCTAAATGGACAAGCCACCTTTTTTTTGGCTATTCCAAATCTACTGCAATATGACTGTCTCATCAGCCAGCGGGTATC
Organism: Lyroderma lyra; assembly: GCA_004026885.1. Taxonomy (NCBI): domain Eukaryota; kingdom Metazoa; phylum Chordata; class Mammalia; order Chiroptera; family Megadermatidae; genus Lyroderma; species Lyroderma lyra. Next base: position 81,923 of record PVJL010003056.1, read on the forward strand.
TAGAAATAGCCAGCAAGTCTCCAGGTGCAGTTGAAAGATGGTTCTCAATTGGCTCTGCCGCTTACCTGCTGTGTGATCTCATGCCAACTGTTTGTCATCTTCTGGCCTTAGTTTCCCTACAGGTAAAGAGGTGGCCAGGATTGATTTCCAAGTCTTCCCTGCTATTCTAAGCACCATGAATCATTGCTGTGCTAAAAGGAGGTCACCCTTTCAAAAACCCCTGCAGTTGCCCCCAGGGAGGAGTGGAACCTAACAGAACAAGGATGCCTACTTTGGGCAGAGCCAGGGTGATCCCATGGGCATCCACGTGGATGACCCAGCCAGGATCTGGGCTGCCTGAAAGACACAATTCACAGCAGAAACCAGATACCAGTGGTTCACATTCCCTTTGGGGACATGTGAGCCTGGGGGCTCTCCCGGATTCCACCCCAGTCCCCTCAACGATCATCTGACCTGGTAACACATTTCCCCAAGCGAATCACTCTCTTTAAAACTTTAAAAGAAGTCATCAGTGACTGTGGTTCAGCAAGGAGACTATTGCTGCTCTACTGAAAAGGACATGGAACCCATTGTCTTTCAGGAAATGAAATGCTGGCTTAGGGAACTGAGGGAGGACATGTACGCTTTTGCTGACTCCCTTTGAAAACCAGACAGTATGGCAATCTTGAGACTTCAGCAGTGCTGGGAACTGGGCTGCCTTTGTGTGGCATCCATAGGAACTGAGAATGTCCCAGGCAAGACTCAGGAAATTTGGGTGAGTCATATGACAAACTGTGTGACTTTAGGCAAATGCTTTCCCTTCCAAGTCTGGAACTCAGTGCCAGCTCTGATACTTTTTCTCTGCCCCAACACAAAAGAAAGTAATAGAAACTGTCTGGGATGGGTCAAATGTACCTACTCCAAGTCCCGCACTGTCCTAGGTGTTGGGGTTACAACAAGCTAGAGTTCCTACATGCCTAGAATTAATGAGTGAGGGAAGCAGGAGTAGAAAACTAAGTAGACAATTGCTTCCTCAGGAGGTGAATGCTGGGGGCAGAGGTGGAGACAGCACAGGTGCCTTGGGGAGATTTGGGAAGGACTGTGTGTGCGCACACACACACATGTGCATGTGTACGTGCGTGCATGCATGCATGTGTGTTTGTGGGGGTGAAAATTAGAGAAGCTTTCTCAGAGGATGGGCATCTAAACTGAGACTTGAAGGAAGAAGAATCGTAACTACCATTTTTTCAGCTTTTACTATGGGAACTTTAACCTTTAAAACATTTTTTGAGGCAGGAGGTATTATTGTCATCCCCGTTTTCAGGACAAGTAAACTGAAGCCTAGAGCAGTTGTCATTTTCCCAAAACTGCTCAGCTAAGAAGTGACAAACCTGGGTTTGAACACAGGCCCTTAGGCTGCTGAGACCAAGCAGCAACCAGCCACCCCCTGCCTCTTGTGATGAAAGCTGGCCAAGCATTTATTTGGACAGTGAGAGGGAGGTCTTGGTGGAGAAAAACGTACACGTAAAGGTCTGCAGGTGAGGGGAGAGCCGTGGGTCTCAGGGACTGAAGGCTATGTCCACTGGCTGGGATGCAGTGTGTGCAATGGCCGGGGTCAAGGGGGCAGTTGGTGGCACCCAATGAGGCCAAAGAAAGGTAAAAAACAATGATAAATATCGAGACTTTGTCCAGAGGCAAAGAGAAGTCACTGAAGAGATTTCAGCATATGACAGCTATTGTCAGGCTTGTTATTTTGAAAAAGCATTCAGGCTGCTCTGTCAAGAATGGAGTTGTCCTGCCTGGTGCTGATGGCCTGGGGACTTGACCAGGAGAGACAGTGACCCCAGCAGAGAGCAGTGCTCCGTGACCCTCTCTTCCCCTCACTCATTGTCATCTTCTCTCCATGATGACACAACAAGTTTCTGTCTCATCACTGTGACAACCTCTCACAACAGGTTAGACCCATCAGTGAGGAGGCCAATGTCCCGTGACAGCCACCACCAGAGGCCACGTGTATTTAGCAGGAAGACCCGCCCACTACTCGCCACCCATCCCCAGCCATGGTTTGGGGGAGACACTCACTGAGAAAGAAATCAATGATGATGTGGAGAAAGACAAGAAGGCAACAATAGATCCAAGTTCGACATTTGCTTCCTCATATAAATTGTACCACCTGCGACATAGGTATGTGACAGCTACTTGGGAGCCTCCGTTCTCCCATCTATACAATGAACTGATTAAAGAAGGTCAAATGTTTCCCCAAGGATATTCTAGTAAAATGGATTTGCAAGATGCTCCATGGGGAAAGGATTCCATGGCCAAATGCTTTGGGGAATGGCTGCCTGCTATGCTCCCCTTGAGGAGATTCGCAGCACACATTGGCATTGGTCGATCCAAGACTCTGGTAGTCCTGCAGGAAAGGTACTTACTTAATCCATAGGTCCCTACACTTGACAATGGACTTTCTTCCTCTAATACAACATCGCTGAGCCTCACAGCAGACTAGTGTGCTGGGGAACCCACAGAACAGACGCTGTCCAACTTCCTGGCTCTGAGAGTCTCCAGGCTGAGACAAGAGCTCCCGGAGGTCAGAGGGGACACTGCACACAGCAGAGGCTGACAAAGCACTGCACGGGAGGAAGAACTCGCGGTCATTTCACGCCTGGGCGGAACCCAGGGATCATCCCCCATCCTTCTCCATACTTCGCCGGGTGCTCTCATAACCGCTTTCCAATCACCTACTGCGTGCCAGATTTGGGGGGCATCAGACAGAACTGTCCCCCAGCAGTTCCCGGTCTCGGGGGGACCTGGAACTAAACAGAAAGTGCTGCAACCCAGGGCCCTGCTCCTCTTCCTCTGTCTCCTCTGGCCTCCGGAGGCTGAATCACATGGACTGTCTTCATGCTGCCAGCAGGGTTCTGCCCATGACAGGAGCCAACAGGATACTGGAGAGTAGGAGGGGGGTGAGGGTGGGGGCTGATCTCCTGGCTCCCTCCCTGACAGGTCACAGTGACGTGACAACGGAGCCCTACTGTTCTATCTGCCCTGTGTAAGTTTTGTAACTCTTCCTCCCTTTGCAGCTTCTGTCTTTGAGGGTAACGGCTCCCTAGAATTGCTAGCCTCAGGGGCTGCACTATCTATACATTATCCATTTCCTGAACTCCTGCCCATTGTAACACAGACTTCACTGTAACAGCCCCTTCATTCACGCCTCAGAGTGTCCAGTTTGAGTGTTCCCTTTGTTTTTAGTGGGGACTCTGACTACTACATCGTGCGAACACGCACAGTGGGATGGTGGGAACACAGAGCTGGGGCAGGGAACGAACCCTTGGAAAGGAGGGTGATGACCAGGGAAAGTTTCCCAGAGATGTAGACATTTAAGCTGGGCTTTGAAGGCTGAATAGGAGTTGTCCCGGTAGATGTTATTTTGAAGACAGGCATACTTGAACAAAAGTAAGGGGGATGAAGAGACACAGTAGCGGGGGGAATAGGGAAATGCTAAAAGATGCTGGCTCTTTAGAAACTGGCCACCCTGGAAGACGTGGAGGTAAGCTATGGCCACAAATTCTTCAGGATTTTGTGGCAAACAAGCTGTTGCACATGGGGCCTGGCTGTTCAGAGATGGCAAACAAGTACCCCATGGACCAGAACAAATACTTGAAGAGTTCTACAGTACTCACAAAGCTCTTTTATGAAAACTCAAGCCAACACTTAAAAATTAAGACGCTTTCCTTCAAAATTCTGGCTTTTCTGTGTGTCTCTCTTTTTAAGGGAGACAATCTGGCAGCACATGCCTGCCTTTCTACCTGGCAGTGGTCAGTTGGAGCCGGGAGGCTCTCCAGGGCTCGGCATGGGGTTTGTCATTTGCCATAGGCCCCACCACTCCCTACTGTATTCTGATCGGGCCATTTTTTTATACTCTTGTTCAGCAAGCTCTACAGAAACAATCCACTGAGCTCTATAAGAACGTAGATCAATGACTCTGGCTGTAGGGAGGTCAACCTCATCTACAAATACCCTCCCCTCTCTTCCCTCTGCCCAATGCCGTAGCTAAACAATGCGCTTCTCAATGCTCTGAGCTGCCTTTCTCCAGGACCGGCGTCTGGGAGAGGCTGGAGCATGTTTTGGCCTCGCCAATTTTGTGCAACGTGCAGATAGCCTTGTTTGCAAGTGAGCAGAGGGTGGGTTTGATCTGCCTGTTGTGCTTAGAGCTGGGGGGATGTTAAAAGACCGATTGCTCCAGGGAAGAGCTCATGCTTTGATGTAGGCTGCCAGCCCCAAGAAGATTCAGGAGCCTCAAAATCAACCCCCTCATTTTGCAGATGGGGATATAGATGGAGAGAGCTGAGGACTCACACAGGCTCTCACAGAGGGTGAAGGGCAGGGTAGTGAGAGAAAGAATTGACATGCAGAGGTTCTCTACTAGTTGCTTCAATGGAGACATTTGTTCCCACGATCACGTAGATGACTGCTAATTCTCTTTCACAAATGAAGTGATGATGCTCGGAGCAATGGAGTGAGATGTCAGAGGTCACACAGCCAAAATACTGTAATGGTCCTGAATGTGGGGACCCCAGAGTCAAATGCGCACCGATGCAAATATCGGCTCTGCTACTGACAAGAGAAAAAGTCAAGTGACCCACTGGCTCATCCTAGAGGAGCAACCCTCCTTTCGAAGGCCCCTGAGTAATGGGGTCCTGGACACTACAGGGTTATCATGATGGGGACATCCTCTCCCCACTGGAAGGGAGGCTCCTCTAGTGTGATTCCGGAACCAGACAAACATACAGGTGCGTATGACCACTCTTCTATCTTCTGGCTTTGCGTCCTTGGCTAAAGCACTTCACCTCTCTGAGCCTTGGGGTCCTAACTGTGAAAATGAGAACATCACCGCTCTCATGGGATGGTCAAGGTGAACGCCATAATACTGGAAAGGGCCCTGCCAATTGTTGAGCCCGCGTTAGTGATTGGGTTCTGTTTTGTGGGGGGAGGGTCCCACACCACCCACACCGTCAGTGATTCACTAGAATCGCTCATGGGGCTCCCAGCATGAAGTCATGCTCACGGCTGACGTTCATTACGGGGACACAGCCAGGCTGCTCGGTCAGTTGCGGCAGGGACGGGAGCGGGTCGGGAGGACTCCGCGTGTAGGATCCTATGCTCGCTCCCTCCCACCTCCTGGCTCATCTGGGGCCTGTGCTAATTCTGCACCTGCATCAATAACCCTTGGTGCTCAGCCCACAGTTCGCCTGGAGACCCATCCTGTCACCTTCTCTCACTTCTCTTGATGGATGGGGACCCCAGAGGCTCATCTGAGGCTACCACAACAGCCCCGCCTTCCTACTCAGCCTCCCGGGCTCCACGGCACAATGCTGCTGCATCAAGTATCATCGACCTGGGGATGCTGTGAGAGGGGAGGGAACCCCCTGCCCTGCACAAAGCCAGGGGCTCCAGTTCTCTGGTGCCAGTGAGCGATTCCGGAAGGTTCTTTGGAATTCCATTTCCCCAGGTCCCTGATAAGACGACAATGTGTCATCTCACCTGGAGGCATTGGCTGGGAGGAACTGAATACACGGTTTTCTTCCTCTGCCCACCAGGTATACACACCCCTGATTGCAAAGCGTCTTTTGTGCATGGCGGGGTTCCTGGGGTGTCCTGTTTCTCATTCTTTCTTCCAAATGTCCTGTGTAGATGCCTGTGAATGTTCTGACAATAAAGGGCCCACTGTCAGGTGGAGGTGGGCAGACAGTGTGCAGACGCTCCCCCGATTCCACTCGCTTGCTTGGCCAGGCCCAGAGCTCGGACACCCATGCACCTGTGCTTCCCAGGCCTCAGGGGAGAGACCCAGGGGCCCCTGTACACTGAAGGCACTCTGATCAGGATTTCCCAAAGTTCTTCTGAGATTGGGCATCTGTTTGCCTCCTCCTGTTTGCCTGCACTTCCTGTTTCTCTGGCTCCATGAGTCTGTTCTTTCTCCCCTATACTTTTTCATCTGCCTCTAACAGGCCTCCCTAACATGGGCCTCTTGGGCTGTCACCCCAGATTCAGCCTCGGGGGAGCTGATGCACAGGGCCTAAAGTGGGCAGAAGCAACTTGTTCCTAATCCCACTGATAACAAACAGCAGAGTCAAGTTCAAACTCAGGCCCAATGGACCCCAGAGCCTTACACTCTAAACAGGGGTGTCCAACCTTTAGGCTTCCCTGGGCCACACTGGAAGAAGAAGAATTGTCTTGGGCCACACATAAAATACACTAACACTAATGATAGCTGATGAGCTAAAAAAATAAAATGGGTTGATAAAAAAATCTCATAATGTTTTAAGGTTTACAAATTTGCGTTGGGCCGCATTCCAAGCCATCCTGGGCTGCCCGGTGCACAAACTTGCTCTAAGACTTCTGGCTTCTCTTCCAGCACCATCCAGCAGGAGCCCAAGCCCCATATTGTCAGGTTATCCGCATGCCAGCTTCCAGAACCAGGATTTAATTACAGCCCCAATGCCAAGGGCTCTGCAAGTCCCAGACTAGGTATTGAAAACCCAGGAAGTAAGGCGGGCTTAGCGGGCCTCACTTCCCCTCCAAGGACGCCCCCTGGCAACACAGCAAATCCGCAGCCCCCTTCATCTCCCTTGTGCTCTTCCCACTCTTCAGCCGGGAGCTGTTTTTTTCTTTTTTCCTTCCAGATAATTATTTACACAGAAGGAGAATAATTAGCAGCCCAGGAAACACGTCTTTGTTCTCAGCTCCTGCCCCTGTCTGCCTCTCTTGTCTGTAGTGGAGACGCGTGGAAGGGGGACATCAAAGCCTGCTGGGGTGTTTTTGCAGGGAGAGGGATTTTTTTTTTGTCTGTCTGAAAAGCAAAGAAAGACAATCTTGGCTTGTTCGCCTCTGCCTCCTGATTGCTGCCATTTCCCGGGCCTAGGGACTCCCCCACCCCCACCCCCAGTGACCCCAGAGAGTTAGGATGACAGATTGCTTCCAGGGTCCGGGGAGCATTTGCCTATTTGGTTTCAGCCTCTTTCCCTGGACCACAAAGGCTGTGTTCTGCACGCTTGGGGATGGTTGGAGCCGGAGGAGCATGTCTGGTCTGGAGAGCACAAATGCCAACGCCTCTATGGCCAGCGGGTACGAGCTGCATGCAGCAGGCAAGAATAAGACAGAGGAAAGAGTGAAGACAGGAAATGTGTACCTGGAGTCACTTTTCTTAGCTGCTAAAATTATGAACGTCATGAAAGTGGAGGCATGAGGAAAGGGCTCTGTTCTTGTGCTAACCAGCCTCGGCATTTTGAGTTTTTCAGTCCTGCATCTACGCCTGGTTTACATCTGGACACACACACACCAGCCCCCCAGATAACCCTCTGATCACCCTCCGAAGGACTCACCATCCATTGTCCAGACCACCTGATGCCTAATTGATAACTGTCCTGGACCAACCTAGGGTTCAGAATGCAGGACTGAGCCCTAGGGTTGTATTCTCAAGAATACATTTCTTACCATAAGAATTCTCGAGTTTTCTGTCTTCTTTGGAACACTTATAGGTTTTAGGTGGCTGTGCTCCCAGTTTGCAAATGCCAAGACCCTTGAATAAATCTTTACCATGTATTCCTAGCAAAGTCTTCAGACTGTTCTTGGGTTCGTTTGACAAGATAATGGGGAGGAGGAAGGGCCTGGGGTGACTCAGGGGTGCATATGCCTCTCCTAAAACCTACCTGTCATTGCTATGTGGCAACGGGGGCCCAACGGGGTCAGACTCCTAATTCTTCTACAGAAGCCGGACACTTGACTTTTCATATGAACATTTCTAAATTGTAAAATACTGTGTAGGCCAAATAAAATGCCAAAAGAAGGGCTGGATCTAGCCCAAGACAACCAATTTGCAATGTCTGATCTGTTCCAACCCCATCTTCTTGCAAAGGAGGGACACTGAGGCTCAGACAGTAGTAGTAACTAATCCAAGATGACATGTATGGGATAAGGCCAAGACTGGATTCCAAGCCTTTAAGTAGATCATGGCTGTCCCCAGCACTTAATATAACTTAATATGCTTGGCATATAGAAGGTACTCATATAGTTGTCAGCTAGACCATTAGTAACAATATTTACTATTAAAAATTTACTAAACACTGATCACCTATTATGTTTCAGTACTATGCTAGATGTTACACATCTTAGATATAGTCATCAGTACTCTTTTGGTTGCAAATTTGAAATAGTTTAAACAAACAGAGATGTATTGGCAGCCATATATAAAGGTGCATGAGCTTCAGATGTATTAATAGCTGTATCTAGATGTTTGCATGAATCTGACACCAATTGTTGGTTTGATTTGCTCTCCACATTCTCTTTTCCTCACTTCTACTTTCCTAGAAGCACTGTGCTGACTGCATTCCTAGATGGTTACAAGGTGGGACCCTTGGGACCACTGACAAACTCTAATAGTCCCAAGAGTTCAGCAAAAGTCCCAGGGCAGGTTCTCATTAGGCCAACTTACAAGTAAGTTATTGCACTTCCCTAAACCGATCCTGTGGCCAACAGGACAATATGCTCTGATTGGCCATGTCTGGGTCATGTGACCACATTTAGAGCCTGGGTAGAAGGGAGAAAGAGGGAAGTATATCAGCCCCATCCCATTCCATGACCTGAGAGTGAAGGAGGAGGTGGCACCCCAAAGGAACATCAGGGTGGTTTATGGGTGACGAAGACTGGACAGACATTAGCCATAGATGCTCACTCTATCAGCATCAATTCTTATAGCAACCTTGAAAGATATTGTCCCTGGATCCAGGTGACTACCCTTAAAGTGAGGTATGGGACCAGCAATACGTTCTTTTCTCAGGGGCAACCATGTGCAATTTCTAAGGCAGTGAATCTCAACTGGGAGTGACATGGGACAACAATGGAGGTCTTTTTTACTGTCACAATTGGGATGGGGGTGCTACTGGTATCTCATGGGTAGAGGCCAGGGATGCTACTAAACATCCTACAATGCACGAGACAGTCCCTCCACCCCCACCCTGCTAAAGAATTGAATTATCCAGTCCAAAATAATAGTATTGCAGTTGAAAACCCCTGTTCTAAGAATTAACAGCTAAAAAAGCCACATGAACATTTATTTAAAGCAAATGGACACACAACAAGAGCCATGCCTCCCGGGGTTTCATCCATTTACTTAAAATAGGGTGGAGTAGCATTCCTCACACTGGTACACAAAGCGAGTGCAAGCCGGCAGGGCAAAGGCCATCCCCCGTGGGGTCAGATCGAGTTCTAGCAAGCATGATGTTTGGAATTCTGAAGTGACCCACTGGCAAGGCATTGGGGAAACCAGAGAAGTGGACATCAAGGGAATCCATTGCAGGGCCCAAACTTTGGGCTGGGGGTCAAGGCCCAAAAGGAACTACGAAGACAGAGGCGGGGCTCAGGCATCTCAGAGACAGAGACCCTAACACTAGGAGAGGGCAGAGGGCACAGGGAACAAGGAAGAGACCCACGTGAAGGACTTGGTGATGGGCGGCCTCATTGTCCAGATATTAATTCCCTCCAGATATATGATTTGCAAGGATTTTCTCCCATTTTATGTGTCTCTTTTTTTACTTTATTGATGGTGTTTTTTTGAAGTATGAAATTTTAAATTTTTCCTGAAGTCTAATCTGTCTGTTTTCTTATTTCCTACAACCTGGTGTCACGTCCAAGGAATCATTGGCCAATTCAATGTCATAAAGCTTTTGGTTCATGTTTTCTCCTAAGAGTATTATAGTTTTAGGCTTCACATTTAGGCTTTTGATTCACTTTGAGTTAATCTTTACATAAGGTATTAGGTAAGGGTCCAGCTTCAGACTTTTGCATGTGGATACCCAGCTTTCCTGGAATTGTTTGTTGAAAAGACTACGCTTTCCAGATTGAATGGTCTTGGTGAAAATCATCCCACCATATATGAGAGGGCTTATTTCTGAATTCTCTATTCCATTGCATTGGGTTTTAGGTCCATCATTACCCCAGTACTGCACTGTTTTGATTACTGTAGCTTTGCAGTAAGTTTTTAAATCAGCAAGTGTGAGAGTCCTTGAGGTTTGTTTTTCTTTTTCAGGATTTTTTTTTAACTATTCAGGGTCCCTTGAGATTTCATATAAATTTTAGGAAAGGTTTTTCTATTTTTACAAAGGATGTTATTTGGATTTTGATAAGAATTGCATAAAAACTGTAGATTGCTTAGGGTGGTATTGACATCTTAAAATTAAGACTTTAAAAAAATATTTTACATGTAGATATATGGTGAGTACACAGGATGAGCAGAAAGTTCATTACTGACCTTTATGTTCAGAGGCTAATGTTTATCTAGGGTCAACCAATAATTAAGTTGTTTTGTTCTAATTTAGTTATCTCGTCCTAGTGGTTTATTGATTCATTCAATCATTGTATTATTTCCCCATTTCAGCACCTTGGATATGCTCAGTGCTCTACGACAGCTAACGATACAGAGCAGTGGTTCCCAGTCTTCTTCCACTTGTACCCCTTTAAAATCCATTTCTACAAATTGTACCCCATTTTAAAAATATTAATAGCTGTATTTAAATACTGACACTTTGGTTCAGTGCCCATCTTAATGTAAAATAGTGGAAATGAGATAGTAAATTAGGAAAGAAAAATTGCTACACTAAAAGCACAAACCACAGATTTAATTTTACAATATTCATGTCACAGTTAAATATTGACCATGATGATCAAGTATTTCAACATTGAATTTAAAAATTACTTGAAAAAAATCACAATTAAAGATAACACACTTACTTTTACTTAGTCAATAACTAAACTGATCAAACAGTCTGGCTACAGATGTATTGAGATGTTTGGGGAAGTTCTAGAAACATTGGAAATGGATTGTTCTGAACTGTGCGCAATGATTGGTAGCAGAGCGGCTTGGGGGAGGGTTCACAGCCACGCTGTCACCAATCATCATTTGCCAATGTGATCTAATTTTGAAGTGTCTCCATTAGCGGTGATTCAAACTTAACATCCATTGTCCCATAACTAACGTTTTGCTTTTTTTTTTTTTTTTTACTTTACTTGTTTCTTTGCCATGACTGATTATTTTTCATGTACCCCTGAATGGCCCAGCACACACCCGCAGCAGTACATGTACCACTGCTTGGGAACTGATGATAGAGAGAGATGAACAAGACAGGCACAATTTCTGCTGGAGCTTAGACCTGAGTTGAGGAGAAAGACACGAAGGACATGATAGCTTTAACCAATGCTGCTGGCCTCAATAGGAACTGTTAGCTCATCTTAAAGGTGCCGGTTGGGTCTGTTAAGAGTGAAAAAGTTTACTTATGTCCACCCTGTTTTCAAGGACTATCTTTGAAATACCTTATTTTCCTCCAAAAGAAGTACTTGATTGGTTAAAATGCCATAAGAGGCCTGAAGCCAAGAAATCAAGAAAGGAATGATTGGGGAAAAGAAAAGCCTAAATCACAGTCACACTGTTTTCAGAGTCTGACCCATGATGGTGTGAGTTTGGACCTACAGTCACAGTTTTCACAGGTGACACCTGGAAAGGCTCATGGTGGAAAACACTCATTTTAGCAAATGGTATTTACTGTTGGCGGGTAAGTGTTAGACCCGGGGTGGGGATTAAGGGCAGACTCACTGTACCCACTGGCTGGAGAGCTGGGAAGTAGAGTCCCACGCTGACCACAGATGGGAACTAGCAAACTCAGCCTGTGGGACAGCGTGCTCAGGGAACTGGACCGCAGCCGGGCATCCCACCATGGCTGTTCCCTTCTCACTATGTGACATTGGGCAAGTCGCTTTGTCGTTTTAGCAACCTGGATGATCTCCTCTGCAAAATGGTACTAGCCATCTTTGCCTGCCCAGGAGACAGTTTGACTATCCACAAGACTGTCTGTGAAAGCTCTTTTCTGACGTTCAGTGGCATGGAGCACGTGAGGCGGTGTCTTCACTGTTCTCGCCATGCATCAGATTCTTCTCATTTCTGTCACTTGTTTACACCTGTATTCTTGGCACTTCTGTCATTCCACATGAGTAATTTCTAAATTAATACTGCCACTCAGTTGGAAGGCCTATTGTTTATAAATCTGAATATTGTTCAAGTCAACGTATGTTGTTTTCTGGTTGCACCACGTAAATTATTCCAGGGCTCGAATCAATGATCTTTGGTGTTGGAACAGTGTAACAGCAGAGAATGGAGAGTTTTAGAACAAACACAGAATCATGACATAATCCAAGGTTGGACATGGGGTTGGGTGACCATGTCCTTGAGAGCCTACCCAGTGGATTTGCTTAGGACCAGTCCTCAGATGCTGAGGCTGTTATTAGAAAGATGAACTACGGATGGAGGTACACTGTGCTCTTGTTGTGTTCCATCTGGCAGGTGTTTTTAAGACGCACCAACATGTTGCAACCTGGACCCCCACACACCGTCTCCAACCTTCTCTAGGACAATATGTAATTTCTTCCTCCAAGAGCCTGAGGCACAAAGAAGGCTTCAACAGCGGGGGACTGATTTTGAATTGTTCATAATGAACCACCAGTCAAGCACTGCTCTCTCTCATTGGTTCAATGAGGCTAATTCTGTCTCTGGAATAATTCTCTGAAACACCCTCTGGGCGGGGAGATGGAAAGGGTAAGGATGGATTTAAGCAGGCAATGTATTCAGGTTGGAATTGGTCCAAAGTGGTGCAGATAACAGCCATTGAACTCTAGGCACAGCCAATGTCTGGCCTGAGCACCCCTTCCTGGGGGAGGGGCTTGGTACTAAGCTTTGACATTTCCATGAAATAGAATTCTTCCTTGCAAACATTTCTAGAAAGTTTCTCATCTAGAATTTTCTAGAAAATTCTTCATTTTTTGATATTCCAAATGGAAACAGAAAGACCCATTTTGGCATCAGCATATGCCCCCTCTTTCCAGTGCAGGGTTGGGCTGTTTTTAGTGCTCCCACCATCTCCATATCCTTTACCCCACATTTTGGTCCTCTTCTCTTTGTTCGATGACCACAGTAGCCATGGCCTTCCAGGAGGTGCCATAGCAACCAATATGACATAGACTTGTTTGACTGGATGAGTCATGACAAATTTATTGACCATGTGACATCCACCACTTACCAAGAGCCAGGAAATATCCTCGTCCAACTTCAGAGAGGTCCCAAAGATATTGTGAGGGTCAATATTATATGACCCTTCTCTCTTGATTCCATTACCCTCTCTTTTATATGGCCACCATATAGATGGGGTGGGCGGGCCAAAGAGAAGACCATCTTGTCTGGAGGTCTTCAACATATATGATTCCTATTTTTCACCTGTTCCATCAACCTGTGAATCCCAGCTTTGTCCCTGAATCCCAGGGCATACTACTTCTCTATCAGCTGTCAATCTCAGCTTCCCTATGGGTCTGGTTGCATTTTCCTCTTCTCAGCTCCATACACGCACGGATACTCTCAGGTTACTGTCATCTCACACTGCCTGACGCTCCAGCTCCCATTCACATCCAGTATCCTCACAGTTGTCCCGATCCTGCTCTATTTCGACATTATGAGCAGAAGAGGATGTCAACTCTAATGCCACTGATCTGTCTCCCCAAATCACCAGCATTAGAAGTTGGACTTCCAGGGGGTTCCCTGGTGGTGTAGTGGCTAGGTTTTGGCATTCTCACTGCCATGGCCTGGGTTCGATCCCTGCTCAGGGAACCAAACAACCAACCAAAAAAACAAAAAACAAAAACAAAAAACAAGAAAACATTGGACTTCCTTAGTTCTTGGAAAGAAACTATTTTGGACTGATCTAATTATCTGAAAGTGATAAAATTTTTCATAGCAGATACTCGTTTTGGACTTGTTTTGTGTCATCTTGAAGGCCTAGAACCGTGTTGTGCGTGGTGGCAATAGTAAGTAGGGTTTATCTTATTTGCCAAATCCAGTTGGTTGGGAGCACTACTTGGTTGGAGTCCCACCCAGGGTCAGCGGGAAAGTGTTCTACGATTGATCAGTAATGCCTGCAGCCCTAGAGGCTTGGAAAGCGATCACGGGTGGGGTACTTGCCTGCTTCCCTAGGGTAAACGTTCGACTCTTACTTGCCAAAGCTTTGTGGGACATAAAGAGCTTGGAACCCAGCATTAGCAAAGCAGGGATTTAAAATCAGTGCTGCTAATGATCTGGGTTGGTGTTCAGCAAGTTCCTAATCCTTTCTGGACCTCCACTGCTTCAAGGAATATGGTATAAGTTGAGACCAACACAAAAAAATACTGAACTTGGAGCCTCCAACCTTGTAGAAGTCCACAAAGAAATTGATATGCCTTCCTTAAATGACTGTCGAGATTTCAAAAAGACTAATAAAAAGGCCATAACACGTACTGGCTGAGAGTGACTTTGTGGTCAGATCAAACCAAGATGGGAGCCTAGCGGGGCACGATAGAGAATCCCTCTCTACTCCAGTTTCCTAAACTGCAAAATGCCAGTCTAGTGAGGGTGAAGGAAGGTAAGGTTTGGCAGGGACCCAGGAAGCACCCAGTAAGCCGTATTATTACTATTATTGTAAAAGGGACGCACCCCTTATCTTTTAGAAGCATTGTATTGGGTGACCATTACTTGTAGAGGCCCATGGTGATTCTGTGGGAAAACACATCCTTTTCTCAGACGATCAGAGCAGTTTAGTCTGCTGGCTGCATCCTTTAAAAAATGAGATTCAAAGGAAGGTGGTGGTGGGGGGGGGGACATATCAAAGAGGGCTCTGACGTGGAAAAGGCCTGGGACCCCGGGGATGGCTGTAGTCTAAAGCCCCCTTTTATCTCAGATGTCTGCCTCCTCTCCATGCCAGGAACATGTCCCTGCAGGGCTTGGCACACAGGCAGCTCTCCTGGTGGGAGGTGAAGCCATTCTGAGGATTTTCTATACTATTCTGTGACTCAGTGTACAGTTCGTGTCTCCTGTTGGGCCAATTACTGACTTAAAATGTTGTCAAGGAAGGCAAGCATGCCCATTATGTAGCTGAGAGCACTCAAGCCCAGTGGTTTTCTATTTGTGCTCTTTGAAAAAGCCATTCTCTCCTGGTCTCTTCATGTGTGTGTGTCACCAAAAGCCCTCCCAGTCACAGATTCCTTCCCGGGAGCTGACCACCTTCTTGCCGCACGCCTGTCTGTCACCCTGCCCCATGCTGCAGGCACCTGCTAGGACAGGAATTGCAAGGAAGGGATCACGGAGGGGGACCTGCACCTGTTGGTAGAAGAGATGCTAAGTGCCGTAAGCGTGAAAGGAACGGAAGGAAAATGAGCCAGGACTTAACTCGAGTCAGCATTCTTATGGCTCAGATGGAGGCGAGATTGTGGGATGCCACAACTGTGGGTACATTCAACGGAAGCCCTTGAAACCATCAAATAAATCAACGGCCCTCCTGGTGTGAGAGGCAGACGAGGCGAGGAGCGAGGATACCTGGGGTTCTAGTTACGGCCCAGTTTGCCTTGAGCAGGTAATCAAACCTTTCAGCTTCCCAGCCCTTTCCTCTGCAAACTGATGTTACCCGTTACCCAGTCATCTCGCAGTTGCACTGCCATTCCGCCCCTACCACCCCTGGATTTATGCTTAACCCTTTGTGGGTTCCCTCTGAGCTTCCTGGAGACTAATCTCAGTACTCATAGCAGAACCTGGACTGACCACAGGCAGGTTTGGGTACCCCTTGGGTAAATCCATCTCCGTTAGTGTACAGAACTTCAAAACACGCCAAAGACCTGGGATGCTATTTACTCATCTGGTCAATCCCTCCTTTTTTTTTTTTTTTCCTCCTGTGATAATTGCAAGAAACACATCATAGCCACTTTTTATTCATCTACGTCTGCCCTCAGTCAGGGCGCAGACGAACGCTCCCACTTTACTTTTCCTAAGCAGCCGAGTGAGCACCGGATTCGTCCCCCGGGAGTGTGGGTCCCGCCTGCATGTTCGAGCCCGCCGGACGCCCAGTGGGAGCCGGCTGCTCTGACCCAGCCACACGGAGCCTGGTACTCCCTCCGCCGCCGGCTCTCCGACAGGGTTTTCTAAAAATAACCTGCTGCGGCGTATAAGGTGCAGGGTTTCCAGAGATGACCATTGGGAGCCTAGATTTCCTGAGTAGCTACATAAATAAATGAGTAACTCCAGCAGTTCCCCACCTCCCTGCCTCCTTTCTGGCCTCACGACAAACAGAGCGATAAGCGGTGGAGGGGGTTGTGACCCGCTTTGCCACCATGGGTATCCACGATGGCTTTTCCCCTTCCCTCTAAAGGGACAGGTTTCCTGTTCTCCAAAGGGAAAGCCTCTCCTCCTCACATGAGCACCAGCATCTCAGCGTTACTGAGTTATGACGGTGGTCTCCTTAGCAACCTCACTCCCACAGGATCAGAGGAGACAAGTCTCTCTGCAGGGCTCTGGGTTACAAAAAAAACAACAAAAACCGCACCCTGAACCAGATACGGTGCTCCCAAACACCTACATAATGAGGTAATGGGGTTACCGACAACAAAACAAAACGAAAACAGTGATACAAGATAGTTTCCTCCCAGGAAGTGAGGGCAGGTTATTAGGCTACAGAGTGGTACTCCGACGCTGAGGACCTGGCACGAGGTGGGTGGAGCATCGAGTCTGTCCCACCCTTAAATAAAGTCAATGTCCCACAGAGAAGAAGCGCTGGGCTGTGCAGGGTGCTTACCTTTCAGCTCTGGCTGAGGCTCACAGGTGGGCAATGAGAGCGCCCAGCGTGGAGCCCGGCACGCACCCGGTAGGCACCAGGACACCCGGTGAGTGTGAAGAGCTCACCACCTACCAAGCTGTCGGCTCTAAGAGGACAGGAGACCAATCTGCCCTCTTGGGTCACCAGTGCTGAGCGTGGCGCCTGGGACACAGCTGATGCTCAGAGTCAGTGGTGCTTAAATGCACTTTCTATGTGACGATGTCATTGGATCCTCAACATACAGGAAGAGGGAGATAACGTCGACGCCTGACATTCTACAGATGAGACTCTGAGACCAGGTCTCTGCACTCCGGTCCCACTCCGGGTGGCAGAGCCAGGCTCTGTCCCCATGCTCAGTTGACGCTGATACCAAAGCTCTGGCCTGTACTAAGCTGTCTCAACCAATGGTGGCTCCTTCTCTGGGTTCCACGAAGAACAAAACAAGGCTCAGTATCTCTCCAGGGTTTGTCACCCTGTTTACCCGAAGAAACAGCGTGATGGGGGGAGTCCCCTTGAGGGACTGTCCACCCTCCCTGCCCCCCACGCCCTGTGGAAGTTCCCTCCGGACGGGAAGCCTGAGTGACCCAGTTTCAACGCAGCTGATTCTAACTCACTGAGGAGAGCTCACTGTTGCTTCTCCAACGTATGTTTATCCAAATTAATCACAGTAACAGGGGGTCGTATGTCCCTGGCACGGGGCTCTGCTGCCCGGGCTGCTTTTCCTGGCAGGGAATCTGAGCACACGGGACAAGGCACGGAGCTGATGTTATGGAGCCATGGTCAGGTGCTGACAGCCTGCTCCCACAGGGCAGGATTATGGCAGAAGGAGGAGGCAAAGGTCCAGCGACTGTCTGGGTGAGACAATGAAGTTCATGACACGGGGTCTTCAGTGGATGCCCTGGAGAGCAGGGGACCCAGCAGAACTGTCTCCTGGGGCTGCAGAAACTGCATATGGTCCTGGGACTCCCTGCTCTGGGCCGATGCTGGACAGTGACCTGGAAAAATAGCCGTCGCCCAGGCTAGAAACCTCAGAGGCATCCCGGGATGGTCCCTTTTCCCCAACTTCCAAACCCAGTTGGTTTCTAGGTCCTCACGTATCAGCTCCTCTCTGTCAGAGTGCACCCATGATCACCGCTTACCTGGATTTCTGCCGTTGCGCCCCCACTGTCCTCCAACCCGCTGCTTGTCCCCCTTTCCGACGTGTCATCTCCTCTGCAGCCGGAGAGATTTCCTTAGGAGGCAAGTCTACTCACAACCCCTCAAAGTCCTACCACGTTGTTTATCACAGAACCAAGCCCCTTAGCCCGGCACTCAAAGCCCCTCATAAGCTGGTGCCTGTCTAATTCTGTGGGCTCACCTCTCTGCACCCGGATTTTCCCTTCCTGAGCATCGACAGACCTCCGCACCACTCAGTCAGGGCACATGCTACTTCTATTCTCACCCCTGACTCCCGCCCTGCTATGAGGTTCTTAAGAGTGGATGTGTTTTTCCCTACGGGGGACACTCCAACTCTCCAGAAAAATTCTGGGTGACCGTGAATTTCAGGTTCACTCCCAAGAGGCTGAAAGGTGTATTGTGCAGATGCAGCACACGCCTGCGTTAACAGAGGTTACACTAATGGATGCTAACCGGCTGACGGGGATTAGAGCAGGGGCTTTTGACTGGCACACACACACGTTACCCGCAGTCCTGGCACCAACCGTGAGACCCCGGGCAAAACGCTGAACCACATTTAGCTTGGGCTCCGTGCCCTGCACGTCAGGAGGAGTCATACTCTCTACCTTACAGGTTTTTAAAAATTACGTAAACATTTAATGGCATGTCTCATACACAAACGTGTTGAACGAAGAGCAGCAGTGAGGAGGAGAATTGATGGTGATGACAGCAACAGTATAACCCCAATAAATCCTGGGGCACCACGTGGACCGGTTTTGGCGGAGCGTGACATGAAAAGAAAGACAGTCCGGCCATCAAAGGCACAAGACAGCAACTCCCACCATTACTTATCTGTCTCCGAGGGACACCAGTTCATACATTACACCGCCGTGCCTAAGAGCGCTGCCCCCAATCCCCCTTACTGCCCCCTCTGATTGTGGCCCCACAGTAATTCCATTCCTCCCCTCCCCACGATTCTCAAGGCTTAATGCAAAAGCCCCCAAGCTGCCAACTCTTCCCCATTTTCTTTTTTCCTCTTCCGCTCACTTTTGCCCCCTAATTGTACCTCTTCGACTCCACCCCTTGAGTCTCCCTCAATTGCATAATAAATGTTCAGGGCCAACAGAGGGAGGGTGGGGATGCCGGGCAAACAACGGCAACACTTTCCTGGTTGGTGAAGGGAGGGAACGAGGCTGATGACCTGCATCCCTTAGACCATTTTCCGTTAAAACGGCAACAGAGCACGGCCACAGAGCTCCCAACAGAAGACAGGACACAAAGAGCGAGCTGGTGAACCCCCACCTCCGTCCTTCGGAGCCAACTCTGTAAACTGAGACGACGGTTTCCGCAGGAAGATCGTGTGTGAATGATCAAAGCATCTCAAAGCAACTGCCAACCAAGGAGGAAGGATTTGCAGCCCCCAAATCTATGACTTTGAACCCTAACAAGCCAACCTCCAGCACGAGCAGCAGTGGAGAAGGGGGAACTCTACAATAGTGGAAACCACACCAGTTTCAGATTTTAGCAATACCTACTAAAATACACAAAAACTTGTACTCAATCTTTAGATTTAACCTTTATGAATTTATTCTACAATTGATCTCAAACATATATCCAGCGATATGGATACCCAAGGACATTTTTTGCAATATGTAGAGAGAAACCAAACCTGGAAACAACTTTAAACATTCACCAAAGAGGACTGGTTGAAAATTTATGGTGGACTAATGCAGGGGTTGTTTTTGTACTGATACAGGAAAATCTCCAAGATGTATTTTTAAGTACAAAAAGTGCAAAAAACATTTATTTAATATGCTTTAATCAGTGTGTTTTTAAAATTGTTTTATACATTTAAAACTTGTGTATTTTACATTTATGCTTGTCTAAGGTTATGACACCTTACCGAGTTGTTTGTACAGTGCTGCCAATGTAAGTGCATGGTGGCAAGTTTGTGAACTTAATTGTCAGATTTTGGGGACGACAACAGCTCTGATGACCATTCCAGAGAAAGAGTTCCAAAATTGCTTTGAAGGGTGGACTAGGCGCTGGCCTCGGTGCACAGCTTCCCAAGGGGAGTGCTTCAAAGGTGACCGTAGTGATAGTCAGCAATGAGGTGTGCAGCACTTTTTCTAGGATGAGTTCATGAAATTAATTGTCTGACCTCACACTTAATTTTTCCATAGGCAGGTTTTACTTCATAATGAGCCTTTCCCTTTTTAGGAAGAAAATTGTACTCGCTTGGAGAGAGACCTGGCTTCAATTCCCATTTCTTCACTCGTGAGCTATGTCACATTGGCAAAGCATTTCACTTCTCAGACCTCCATTATCTCATTGTAAAGTGGGAACAATTAACTATATTTTGCTGAATTAAGTGAGACCATGTACACAAAATACCTAGCATGCACCTGGAAGATAACAGATGCTCAATAAATGGTAGTCTTTCTGTTTTGGTCTGTCTCCAAGCCTTGCTAATCATTTAAGTCCAGAAAGAATACTCCCTGTTCCCTGATCTTTTCTCTTTACTTTCCTCTCTCTGAAATGTACCTGCCCTTGAACTTAATAGCTATCCAGGTTTACTTTCAATTACTCTTTCCTCAACACACTTTCTAACTCTTTCCAGAAACTTTTCTACCCAGCCTTATTCAATCTGAGACCCTATAATGAATCCCATTAGCTGCCATATTTTCTCAGGGGTCCCTGATCATGGTCCATGAGCAAAACAATAATATCTAATATTTACTGGGCATTTTCTATTCACCTAACACTGCCCTAACACATAAGTCATACAAATACCCAAGGAAGTAAGGATCATTATTGTCCTTACTGAACAGACAAGACAGTGAAAGGTGAGGTGTAATAAGGTTAAGGAACTTGCCAAGAACCAGAAAGTGGCTGTGTCGTGTTGTTCTGCCTCTGGTATTCCTACTGTACCCTGTCTAGAAAATCCAGGTACAATATGACCCGGAGATCTCTATCCCGTCACAACCATTTAATAACCCTCATCCATTCCCATGGATTTGTTATATTCTCTTCCTCATTGTCCATCCACTCAACACCTGCAGAATGAGTAGCTGCAGAGGAAAACCTTTAAGAGCTTCTCCTTTAAGAGCTTCTCTAGACTGGCCCAGACACCTGTCTGAGCTCTGAGCACATTCTAGTCTACATTCCACCTGTCAAAACTCCTGAGGAAGTCACCCTGGCCCCGTTACGCCAGGGTTCCGATTGGACCCCAGTGCCCAGACTGCGCACCTGTGGTGTGTAATTGTGACACCACGGGCACACCTACGGGCCCATCTCCAGCCACAGGTAAATGGCTCATTTCCCCACACTGCCAAGTCGTTATTTACCTAGCGGTTCTGCAGGAGGACTGTGCGTTCAATGATGGCCCATCAATTTCCACGGCTTGGCCCGATGGGTCGTTCACCCTTGTTTATTTGTTTTATAATCTAATTTCCCATCAGAGATAAACGGGGCTGTTTTTCTGAGGTCATTTCTTATAAGAACTGGAATCACTTTAGGCACTGACTCAGAATTGCTTTGCAAGGACAGCTGTACTTTAAATGTAGAAGCTCCAGGTGGTGGAGGGGTGGATTTCCTCGCCCCCGCCCCTGCCCCCCCCGGCAAAACGGAGCTCAGGCCATGAGCCTGTCTTCGCTGGTCTGATGGTGCTGCCGGCCGTGGGCATGTTCTTCACAGCCTGGTCCTCCGTGCAGTTGGTCACCTGCACCAAGTATGCTCAGGACATCTGCAAAGAGCTCCTCCTCTCCTTGGTGGCCTCACTTTGCATGGGCTTTGGGGGTCTTCTTCCTGCTGCTCTGGGTTGGCATCTATGCACGTGCTCCCAAGGGTTGCAACAAGGCAGTTTCACTGGATCCTGCTTTTGTAAACTAATTTTTTTTTTTTTTACTATTGCTGCAAATGCCCAACCTGCTGCTCACAGTAAAGGCAGATGTGTGACCATCAAAAATAAAACAAAATGAAAAGTAAATTTAAAATCTCCCATGTGCAGCCGGTCTCAGTTTACGAGGGTTCAACTTAATGATTTTTCAAATTTATGGTAGTGTGTGTGCAGAGGGGGATACACATAATAAATTCCATGGGATAGTCAACCCTTTATTGTAAAACAGGCTTTACATTAGATGATTTTGCAGGCAAATGTAAGTGTTCTGAGCAAGTTTAAGGTACGTGAGGCTCAGCTATGAGGTTCAGTAAGGTTAGGTGTGTTAAATGCATTTTCGACTACTAATATTTTCAATTTTTGGTGCGTTTATCAGGACACAGCCTCATTGTAAATTGAGGAACATCTGCATTTAATCTGGATTTTGATGTGGCAACACAGAAGAGAATTTGCCATTATTTTGCACTTGCTGTATACCAGCCATTGTGCCCAGCACGTTACGGGCATTTTCCTACTGAATCCTCGGGGCAGCTTAATGAGGCAAGTGCTATGGTTACAGATGAGGAAACAGGCTTAGAGAGGTGATGGACTTGCCCAAGGCCACTTGGAGGTGCGGTCAGAACACATTCTCAGGCCCAACGGAAGCCCAGCTCTGTGATTATTCATCTCTTCATGCAGTCACTCATTTACCCTACAAATATGCATTCGCGTCACCCTGCGCTGAGCCCTGGGGATTCCATGTTGGACAAGATGGTTGCAACTCTGCATTTATGGAATCTTTATTACATTTTGCCAGGAGCATATTATGCTTGCAAAATAACTATCGCCTTTGATTTGCCGAGCACTTTAAAGTTTACGAAATGCATTCACACCCATTATCTCATTTTGAATAAATTTACTTCAATCCCTGATGCTTCAATAAATGGTAAATGAGACCTGTGACTTTGGAGTGGCCTGTTATTGAAAGTGCATCCTCTTGCACTCAATCTTCCCCAAACCAGAGTCTTGTGTATCACTCCACGAAGCAATCACATTTGCATTAAATTACCACCCCTCTCCCATTCGCTTCACTCTGCATTCTGCTGCTCTCAAAATGCTCCTTGGGTCTCCAGATTGGCGGCTTTTGGCTTTGCATTGTTATGGCATTTGGGTGAACATAGTTCTCCTGGTGTCTGGGGCGGGGTGTCCCCTTGCTGACCTACAGGGTTCGGTGTGACAGCTGGGAAGTGAGTCATCAACCCGCCTCATGGAAGTCTGCTAGTCCCTTACCACACTGTATCCATTTTTATAATGGGGGCAGGTAACACTCTAACCAACAGGCATACATCCACTATGTGTCTACAGCCCTACAGACCATAATAAAGGGTTGTGATTTCTCTGGCTCCTTGGGTAATTGGGAGCCACTGAATGGTGTATCCCAGACGTGAGAGTGCCTGTCAGTTTCTGCACCACATTCCCTTCTGCTGGCGGAGAAAGACCCTGTGAGCAGGTGACAAGAGCTGTGCTCTGCATACCTACTCTGTCCCTGAGAATTCCCCACAGGTCTTTAATCCCCAGTCAATCATCATCATCATCATATCGCTACATGAAATCCAAGCCTTGATTTTATAATCTGAGGTCCACCATACGTTTATATCATTGGTATAGAGTTTGGGGCTTTTCAGTTTGTGCCCCATGTATTTTTAGGGCATTCATCTATTAATAACAATTACATTTTGAGTTCCTCCTTCCTGCCAAGAATCCTGTCTTCATGGATTCTTCTGCCCAAGGGGTGAAACAGACAGCACTTAAGCAGACCAGTAACTGAAATACCACCTGTGACGTGGGCCATCAGGCAAATGCACAGGGAGCGAGGTATCGACTAAGCAAGGGGAATCTATTTAAATTCTGAGAGGAGAGGACATTTAAGTGGGGCTCTGAGGGATAAAAAGGAGCCTGCCACATGGACTTCAAGGGGAAGAGCAATCTAGGCACAAGGAACCACATGGGAAAAGGATCGGAGGTAGCAAAGGACAGGAAGGAAGGGCGGCAAGACTTAGAGAATAAAACAGTGGCATTAGATGTCAATTAGATTTCACCCGACACCGTCTTTTTCTTGCTAGAAAATAATCCAAGCAACCAGGCAAGAGAGTCTGACAGGCAGGGGCTGAAGCAGCATGTTGCAATAGAAGTAAAACATGACCCACATATGTAATTTTGAATATGTAAGTCTAGATATTCAAAAGAGTCTAAACAAACAGGTGGAATTAATTTCAGACTCTATTTTATTTAACCCAATATAAACAAAATACTATCATTTCAACTTGTGATACATGTATGGAGTTAATGATGTACTTTATTACATTTTTGCATACCATTGTTATGCTTACAGCATAGCTCAGTTTAGATTATCCATCTTTCAAGCAATGTGTGGCTACTGGCTATCATATAGGACAGAGCAAAGCTAGATTGTGCAAGGCCTTGGTGGTAGTCAGTTACATTGGCAACATCTCCCACCTCCCCAAAACAGACCATGCTTCTCAAAAGCCTTGCCCTTGTGTAGTCCTCTCCCAAATAGGCCAACTAATAGAATGCAGAAGTGATGCTACCTTGTTTCCAAGACTAGGCCTTCGGAGTTCTGCAACCCCTACTTTCACCTCTTGGATTTGGCCACCATGCTGGGAGGAAGCCCAAGTGCCCACGTGAACAGGATCACATGGCGGGGAACCTAGGCACCCACTTGATGGTCCCCATGGAGCTCCCAGCCAGCAGCTGGCTCTAACTACCCGCCAGACGACTGAGGCCATTTTGGGCCTTTTAGCTGTCCCAGCCCCACTCCACTTGAAACAGGAGACGTGCACAGTCACCCCTCAGAACTGTGAGAAATAATAGTACATTGTTATTTTAAGCTGCTAAAATTTGGGGTGCTTTGTGTCATAGCTATAGCGAGGCGAAACACCACGGTCAGATTTTGTTTTTACTGGGAGTGAGAAAAGGAAGCATGGAAGAATTTTGAGCAGAGGAGTGACCTGATCTGACTCTGTTTTTAAGCAGACCACTCTGACTGTTGGGCTGAGAACAGACTGTTGGGCAAGCGTGGATATATGGAATCTAGGTGGGGGATGATCACAGCATTTGGACAAGAGATGCTGGTGACTCCGACAAGGGGGGCAGTGGCAGAGGTGGACAGGAATGGACCTACTTGGGGTATTTCAATGGTAGTGTCAGAAGTCCCTCTGATGAGCTGGATCAAGGATGGGAAATAGAGGGAGGATTCGAGATATTCGTGGGAAACTCTTAAGAGCAGCCTCTGATACCCTGCTGAGCCTTCACATCCATCATGGTGCCCCACTTCAGAATAACTCTGAGAGTCGGTACAAAATCAAAGCTGAAAGCGCCTCTTCTCCTCTCCTCAGAGGCTGGTGTTCATGGCATTCCCCAGGTTCAATGAGGACAGGCCAACAATGCCCACCGCCTACTCCTACGCCTCCCATGTATAAGTGGATGAGCATGGGTAATTAGCAAGTGTCCCAAGGTTTTCCGACAGTTGCTGTATTTTAGTGGCTGCATAAAACCTCTCCTAAACCGCTGCTGAAGTGCCAGAGTTGTGCTAATCATTACAAATTGATACTTGATGAAGTCGTAAGCACGAACATCATTAAATGGAAATGGGTTGCCTGGCAGAGTCAGACACACTCATGATGACTAACCACTTTTTAAAATTTATTTGTTTATTTGGCTGGAGTACAGCTTCCATCCTTCCCTGATGGAGGAGCGAGATATACATCAGTTGAGAGCAGAGCTAACTCTCTGTATCAGTTACCTGTTGCCACAATAATGTTGCATAGCAAACGTCCAGGCAGCCCAGTGGTTTACAACAGTAAGTGCTCACTGGTCATGGGCCTGGGGTGGTTGGCTAGCTGGCTCTCATCATGGCTGGGCCCCCTCACCTGCATGTGTGGCAGTAATGGGGGTGCATTGTTTATATGTTGCTTCAAAAAGAATATGATGTTGAGCTGCAAGGATTTCAGTCACATGATAGCCTCTGGGGGTTGGTAACTTCTGGATCTCCCTCAGCTCCGAAGCCAAAGCCACGCACTTGGAGGGCAGTCCTCAGTGACAGAACACTGCGGGGTACCAGAGACTGGCCATTCACCCCAGGGCTAGACTCCTCTGAAGGGAGCCCTTTGCTCCTGAGCTCCCTTGGGGGTCATGGATCATGATCTTCGGCTCTTGGCCTAATCCTGCTTCCTGCATCCTTTCTTTTAACAGATGTCTGATGTGCACTGTGGTCTGAAGCTTTCTCCTGCCTCTGTTTCCTTTCTACCTTTCACGGGTGACACCCCTCAATAAACTTCTTGCACTTGGAGCTCCGCTTATGCATCTGCTTCCCACATGATTTGAGTGACACACTGGGGGCTGGCTGGCTATAGACTGGTCTTGGACGACCTTGGCTAGGATGACAGGGAGTGGGGGGAGCAGGCATTCCTCCATGTGTCTCTCATCCATCTGCAGGCCATCCTGGGTGTGTTTCCATGACAATGACAGAGGTGCGAGTGAGCAAACAGAAACACGCAAGACCTCCTGTTATAAAATGAATGTTTATATTCCCTCAAAATTCACATGTTGAAGCCCCAGCTCCCAATGGGGCTGTGTTTGGAGATAAGGCCTTTATGGAAGTAACTAAGGTTAAATGAAGTCATAAGGATGGGGTCCTGATGCAATATGATTAATGTCCTTATAAAAACAGACACCAGAATACACACACACACACACACACACACATGCTGTCATCTATTTATATCTATGTATCTATCTATTGTTTATCAATCATCTACCTATCTCTATCTCTACCTATTATCTATCTATCCTCTATCTATTATCTGTATATCTCTCTTTATCTATGCATAAGAAGAGATGCTGGCTACCTAATAGCCAAGGGAAGAGACCTCAGATTGAAGCCTACCTTACGGAACCTTGATCTTGGACTTTCCAGACTCTAGAACTTTGAGAAATTACTTCTGTTGTTTAGGTCACCTGATATGCAGTAGTTTGTAACGACAGCACTGGCAGACCTTGAGACTTACAATTCAAACTGGACTACTGTAGTTTCTGACTCATTCTATGGTCTAAAGGAAGTCCTTTGCCTGTTTGGTAGGAACACCAAGGTCACATGACAAAGTAAGGGTATAAGGAGAGATGAAGAACTATGGGCCAACATTACGATCTGCCTACTTTAAAAAATTAAGGAGAATTACATAAGACCCCCCATCTTAAGCACTGACACATCCCTGATATATTAGGAGTGATCACAATTCTAAATATAAGAACTAAAACAAAAGCTGCTAGAAGAAAAAGATAAGAGAATACTTCGATGACTTTTGGGGCAAGCAAAGGTTTCTTAGAAATGGTTTAGAAAGCATAAATCTCACAAGAAAAAATAATAAAGTGAGTTTCTCCAAAAATAAAAACTCTTGCTCATCAAAATATGCCTGAAGAAAATAAACAGGCAACCACAGACTGGAAGAAAATATTTCAAAACATATATCTGACAAAGGACTTGCGTCCAGCACATATAAACAATTCACACCTTGATAAAATAAAGACAAGTAAAAGAAGCTTGAATAGACACTTCATACAAAAATATGAGTATATGCAAATTGCTAATAAGCCCATGAAAAAGTTCTCAACATCATTAGTCATTAGAGAAATGCCAATTAAAATCACAATGCGATATTGCAACACGCCCACCAGAATGGCTATGATTCAAAGGGCAACGCCAGAGACTTAAGATGGCGCAGTAGGAACACTGTGCCCGGTTCGTCCCATGAACACATTAAAATTACAACTAAACTATAGACCAACCAACCCGGAGAGCCATCTGAAGTCCAGCGGAACGAACTTGAACAACTAAGGAAACAAAGAAAAGGCCAGTGGAGACTGTTAGGAGGGGCGGAGACGCGAACAGGGACAGCCCCAAACCACCGTGTGACGGCGAGAATCAGAAGGGACAGCTCAGCCACAGCGGCTCCCTGGGGGGAGTGAGGGGGCCCCCAGCCCCACACCGGACGCCCCAGCCCAGAGCACTGGTGCCGGGAAGAGGAGCCCCACGTCGGGCTGTGTGGGGACTCCGACCGGCCCGGGTGGGGGGCGGGGGAGGGGAGGCTGCGGGAAGCCCAGACGGCCCCTTGAAACGCCCGAACACAGAACCAGTCACTCGCCGGCACTCACCTTGGGCTCCGGCAGAGAGACGGTGACTCCGGGGGTCTTGGAGGCAAACGAGGGCAGACGGAGGTGTGTGGCTTTGGGGCAGGGCTGGAGGACAGTCACCACTTTTCCTGAGTGGAGTCCTCCTCCCCCAGGAGCCAGCCGGTGGGTGCCATCTTTCCTGCGTTGTGCCCGCCCCCGCAAGGCCAAGTCTGAACCTGATTGGTTTGGTGAGCTCGGTGGCTCCACCCTGCTGCCTCCCTGGGCCCCGCCCCAGCAACGCCCCCAACACCAGAGGCACTGCTCCTGTGAGCAACCTGCCGCACCAGCGTTGCAATATTTCTTGGAAAACTGTGGGAGTCTGCAGGCTCCAGGCAGGCGGCAGCTGATCTCCATGTGCTCTGAGAGTTTTGCCGAGTAGTTCTAGGCACAATGCTGCCACCAAACAAGAACCTAGAGGAACACCCAGTGCAGGTGACCAGGGAAACTGTGCCAGGGCCCACAGGGCACCTACTCTATAAGGCTACCCAGCAATACTGGAAGACGTAGCAGTCCTACCTAATACATAGAATCAAACACAGAGAGGCAGCCCGAATGAGGAAACAAAGAAATACATCTCCCAAGTGAAAGAATAGCAGAAAACTCCAGAAAAACATTTAAACAAGATGGAAGCAAACAACCTCTCAGAGAGATAGCTCAAGGAACTTGGTGAAAATTCCAACAAAGAGATAGCGAGCATAAAGGACATAGAAAACATAAAAAAGAACCAGGCAGAAATAAAGAATACAGTCACTGAAAGGAAGAATGGAATAGAAGGAATCAGCAGACTAGATGAAGCAGAGGCTTGAATCAGTGATTTGGAAGACAAGGTAGCAGAAAACACACAATCAGAACAACAGAAAGAAAAAAGAATCCCCCCCCCCATGAGGATAGTTTAAGCTTCCTCTGGGACATCACATTCGTATCATAGGGGTACCAGAAGAAGAAGAGAGAGCAAGGAATTGGAAACCTATTTGAAGAACTAATGACTGAAAATTTCCCTAACCCGGGGGAGGAAATAGACATGTACACCTAGGAGCACAGAGAGCCCCAAAGATGAACCCAAACAAGCCCACACCAAGACACATCATAATGAAAAGCTCCAGTCAAAAGATATGGAGGAGACATGGAGAAAGACAGATGCAAGTTGGTTTGCTTATAGGTGGAATCTAAAGAAGAAAATAAACAAACAAACCAGAAACCAGTGAATAGGTACAGAAAACATTTGGATTGTTGCCAGTTAGGAGGAGGGTTGGGGGTGTGGGTGAAATAAGGGGAAGGGATTAAGAAGTACAAATTGATTGTTACAAAGTTAATAGTTACAGGGATGTAGGATGTAGCATAAGGAATATAATCAATAATATTGTGATAACTATTATATGAATGGTGTCAGATGGGTACTGGATTCGTTGCGGTGATGAGAGGAGTGCTGGAGGGGTGGGTAAAAAAAGGGGAGGAAATTAAGAAGCACGAATTCATAGTCACAGAATAGTTGGGTGTAAAGTGCAGGGACTACAGTCAATAATGTAATAACTGTGTGGTGTTGAACGATTACCAGATGTATCGGAATGATGACTGTAAGTTACATAAATGTCTCATCGCCATGTTGTACACCTGAAACTAATATACATTTGGAAGTAACTGCAAAATAAAAAAATTATTATTAGAAAGAAGGGAACGAGCAACCCCACCCAATGTGGGTGAGTGTGAGGGAGCTGGGACTGCCACGCTGCTGGTGGGGACACGCCACAGTGCGATTGCTTTGGAAAAGAGTTCGGCAATTTCTCAGGAAGTTAAACACGTTTATCGTGTGGCCCAGCAATTCATTTCTAAGTATTTATCCCAAAGAAATGAAAATAAACATCCCTAAAAAACTCTGAATACAAACGTTCATGGCAGCTCTTTTCGTAACAGCTCCTGAATGGAAACAGCCTAAATATTCACCCACAGGAAAATAGATAAAGAGATTGGGGTCTATTTGGACAATGAACTGTTACTCTGCAAAAATCAAATCAAATCCATGAACTACTGGTTCATCAATAACATAGATGAATCTTCAAAGTGATTTGCTGAGTGAAGGAAGTTCACACACACACACACACACACACACACACACGTCTATTTTGTGTGATCTCATTGATAAGCAATTCTAAGTCAGGCGTAACTCACCTATTGATGATACAAATCAGGACAGCAGTTGCTTGGGGGAAGAAAGTGACATTTCAACAGGAAGGGTCGTAAGGGGTGACTAAATGGTCTGTTTTGATAGGCATTTGTCCAAGTAGATTGGACAGCACACTTTAGATTTGAGTATTTCACTGTATGCAAAGTTGGTCTCAAAAAAAAGCATGGGCCATAGTTAGTATTGCTGCTTTATTATGATGCATTAGGCACCGTGGTTGACACTAAGTGTCTTGTCTTGTAGTCACTGGATTGTAAGCACCCTGAGGATAGTTCCCTGTCCCTCTAACTCCTGCTTGGTTCCCAGTGCCTAGCACAGCGCCTGGAATGTAATAGGTGCTCAGTAAATGTTTGTCGAGTGAATTCGTGAATGCACAAGAGAGAGAGAGAGAGAGAGAGAGAGAGAGAGAGAGAGAGGGTTGGAAGAGGGAGAGAGCAGGCATGAATGGGGTTTCTGGCTTTAGAAGCTGGAGCCGGAGACACAGCCCTGATGGGCACAGCCCTCAAGCATCTCAGTCCCGGCCTGCGGGACAAATGCGGACCCCCTAACACTTGTGTCTGCATATTTACAAGACAGCCTGGAGGCTGCTTGGGAACAAATCCAGCAGCTTGAGGAGACCATTTGCTTTTAGAAAAGGTGTAAATATTCCTCAGTTGGCTGCCCAGAATTGCTCTGCTGGGCTCCAGAAAAGTGTCCTTAAGAACATCCGTTAACTCACGCGGGAAGGCTTGGTAGGTGAGGCTGGGAAGGAGAGAGACACTGTCATTATGCGGGGCACACGGTGTGCCAGGCCCCGTGCCAGGCACTTTCACCCTCAGGGTCTCCTGTATTCGTTATGATGATGAAGACAGCAAGGGTCACCGCCTCCATTTCACAGATGTGCACCTTTGGCCCATCCCTTGCTCGTTTGCCTCTCCCCATGCACTGAGCACTGAACTGCTATTTATTTAATTAGTCAGAGTCAGCCATAGGCACTGGACTCAGTTTCCCAGGGGGTGAGGCCACCGTGCCTTAAAGGATTGCACACCCCCCTGCCTCCAGCGTCCCTCTACTCCCTGCTGTCAACCCCACTCCCAAGCGTGAGCTTGGGGCCCAGTAAGGCCCAGACGTCTCCCCCGGACGTCTGCAGCCAGCCTGGGCGGGAAGACCACACGCCTAGATCGTAGGAGAGGGAGGTGGGAAGCAGTTCAATGAGCCGCACTCTGAGCTCAGCAAGCTGCAGGCGTTTGCTGTGAGCACGATTTTACCCGAGCCCAGAGGAGGGCTGCTGGGCTTCTGCGCAGCTGTTATAGAGCAGCACTTTGGGTCCTTTACATTGTTGCTTGTTTGTGTAGAGTGCACAGGTGACCGATAGGGTGGTGGATCCCCAATGCCTGCCTCTTAGAAGGGATGGTTGAGTATCACCAAGCACCGTGCCTAGCTCCTTGCAGATGTACAAGGAGTGGGAGCTGTGAAGGTGCTTACCAAAGGTTACTGTCTCCCCTTGTCACCAGAGCAGCTACTTAGCATCCGTCACTGACTGTGTCCTGAAGGTAGCTAGCTGCCCACATTGACAGGTAAATAAGCCACCAGGCCTGGAGGATAGGGACACAGCCTTAGCTGCCCATTAGCTCCTACAGACAACCACAGGAGTTTGGCCGGGCCATTAATCACATCTAGAGCTTTCCATGGTTATATCTGACACCCAGCAGCACCTGCCTCTCCTGGCTGCGACGTCTCCCCTCCTCTTCCCACTCTCAGTCTTCAGAATGGGGAAAGAATGCGGAACCTCAATTCCTCAGCGTGAACTGTGCAGACAGCCGGGGCCTTGGGGCAGCGTGGGGCCGGGATGGTGCAGAGGAGGAAGGCCTGCAGCCTGCAGACAACGATGGGGCATCAGGTGACGGGGGCACAACCGATGTATCTGAGGCCTGTCCGGGCGACATGCAGCCATCGAGGCCTCTATTTCTCATAGTACGTGGCTGGATACTTTCCAGACAGCGCTCGTGTGTCTCCACACGTGCTACCTGTCTCCTGCAGTGAACGGTCAGCCTCACGCAGGCAGGGGCTCAGCTTTACCTTCGGTCCTGCACCAGCGTCCGAGGCGTGGTGTGGGGAGAGGGCCGGCAGCTACCGGATGAACGAGGAAATGCTCATGAGCTGTGACTCAGAGCTGCCCTTGCGCGCCTGTGGGCAGCTCTCCCCGCTCTCCGGGCTCGTTAGCTCAGGGCTCTCTTCCAGTCCCGAGAGGCGGAGGCTCTTTGACACCTGGGCCTCAGGGCCTGGAGGCCGGAACAAACACTTGGGGTAGACCCTTAACCTCCAACGCCCTCACCTTTGGTGTCACTTTGGTTGTATTAGCAGGGTGGCCGCAGCAGGGCGCGGCTGTCAGGTGGGCATGGGGCGCAGTGCCTCTGCGTCCGAAGGTCGGCGGTGCCCCCAGTGCCTGCAGGCCGACTCCGTGGAGACACTGCTGCACATTCCATGAGCGTTTGAGTCCTCGCAGAAGCTGGGGGATGGGAGGGGGCGGGGCTAGTCCTAGCCACATTGTGCGGAAAGGGAAGGGAAGGGACTGAGGTCTCGCCGGAGTCTGGGGCACGAGCCCTTGGGAGATCTTGGGCAGCGGACGCACGAGTGACGGCTGGGTGGCGCTTCCTGCCCGGGGCCCGGGGCCAACTCAGCACGATGCTGATGGAGTCAGCCTGGAGGGAGGAGGGCCCAGTGGGTCAGCACCTTCTGCAGAGCAGGCTGTGTCGGGTTGAGGGATCTGAGAGCAGGGCCGGTGTCACCTTCTAGAACGTCCAATTGACTTTCGATGAGCATCCTCAGGACGTCTGTCTCCTGCTGAAGCAGAAGAGCGTTGCTCCTGTGACGGGCACGCGCGCCTCTGCCTCCTGGCTCGCTCACCACCGAAGGACAATGACAGCCTCCTTCCTTCACAAATGCGGACTCCCTAGAATGAATGTCCGGCGAATCTTTAACAGGCAACTCACAAGATAACGTCATCATCCTTTTTCTTCCTAGCACTTCTCTCCGACAACGTTATTTACTGTCTTGCTTATTGACTGTCTCCCCAGCTAGAAAATGCAGGGGGGCTGCTGGCCTGCCCACCACGGATCCCCAGTGTGGGCAGTGCTTCCTGGCACTGAGCAGGTGTTCAGTCACACATCGGCTGAATGGATAATCGATCCCACGGGCACAGGGAGAGGAGCTCATGGGCATTCACGGGTGTCAGGCCTAAAAACGTCTATGGAATTCCAGTGCCAGGGAGGCAGCGGGAGCCCTTTTCTGACTTTGTTTGGGGACCAAGCTGGGAGCTTGGGACATACTTATCTGATCACTACACGAATCATGATTATCCTTAGGAATAAGGATATTTTTTGCATAGCATGTGTTCTGGGCTGACTTATGTCTCCTGCAAAATTCATATGTTGAAGCCCTAATGCCCAGGACCTCAGAATGTGGCTGTATTTAGAGACAGGGCCTTTAAAGAGGTGAGTTAAGGTGAAGCCCTTTGGATGGGTCCTAATGCAATCTGACTGGTGTCCTTGTAAGAAGAGGAAGTTTGGACACAGAGAGGCACGCAGGATGCGTGGACACAGGGACAGACCATGTGAGGACATAGCGAGAAGGCGGATGTCTGCAAGGCAAGGAGAGGCCTCAGAAGAAGCCAGACCTGCTAATACCTTGATCTTGGACTTCCAGCCCTCAGAACTCTGAGAAAATAACTTCCCATTGTGTAAGCCACCCACTCTATGGAATTTTGCCATGGCAGCCCTGGCGAATTAATATAGCTGCTACTCTCCATGCTATGCTCCTTCAACAGCATTTGTCTACACTTACCACGTGGGACACTATTGCTGCATCTGGGAAAACACAGTCCACTGTTCAGTGACTCGCTCCATCAGAGAGCTGGGAAGATGGTGGGGTCTCCCAGGAAGCGGGGCCATGAGTCTTCTCCTGCTCCAGCCCGCCTCCCCTTCCCACCACTACCCTGCCTCTGGTGAGGACAGTCAGAGTTGAGTTGCTATGGGTTGAATTGTGTCCCTTGACCCTCCATAAAAAGATATCCCAGCCCTCAGTACCTCAGAAGGTGACCCTATTTGGAGATAGGGTCTTTGTACAGGTCATCAAGTTAAGATGAGGTCATTGGGTGGGTCCTAATCTAATATGACTATGTCTTCTTAAAAGGGGGAAATTTGGCCGCAGAGACAGAAATGCACAGGAAGACGATGACATAAAAAACAGGGGGAAGATGGTCATCTATATGCCGAGAGAGGCCCTCACAGACCTCAGAAGGAATTACTCCTGCCGACGCTTTGACTGGGGCCCTCCGGCCTCCAGAACTGTGAGACAGTATGCTTATTGTTTAAGTCACCCTGTCTGTGGTACTTCATTGCAGCAGTCCTAGCAAACAGACAAACCAGTGATGCAGACAGGCCTTCCCTCCCACCGGTGGGAGCTGTGATTGGCTATGCCAGAGGCTCCTAGGGAAGGAGACCCATTTAGGGTAGGGCATGGTGTCGATGACAGTGCAAACATAAATAGAGGCAGCGCTGGCTACCCAAATGCAGGCATAGGCTAGTCCCTAGTCCCACCTTTGCCAACAGGGAATAATGTAAGTGCATTTATCTCTTAGGACATTCTGTAAAGTTGCGGTGAGATGCACTGTGTAACATGCTTAGCACAGTGGCCAGCACATAGTATGTGATCAATAAACAGCTGATAGTTTTCCTGTTACTAATACTTCAAGGATGTTTGAAGAAGCATGTAACAGAGCAATAGATGTGAGTGTGCAAGCGTAGTTTATGACACATGTGCGTGTTGGTATGTGTGCGGAAGGGCTGTGTATGTCAGGAGGTTTGTGAGGAGCTGACAGCAGATGTTCACAGGTCCTTGAATGTTGATATGGGCAGACATTTGTAGGAATGCAGGCATCACAGTGTGTTACATGCATTCAGTGTGTGTGGAGACTCATTACTTTGTTCACTGGTTTATTCATTCATTCATTCATCAAAATTTTGGGGATGCTGGCTCACACATATCCATACAACGTAGAAAGTAAACAGATAAGGGATATAGAATAGAGATGAGTCAGGGAATTATGGGAGAATGGAGAAGTTATTTCAGTTTGCTATACCAGGGAAGACTTCCTGGAGGAGGTGACACTTGTGCTGAACCCAGCCAAATGAAGAGAAGGAGCAAGACCACCCAGGTAGACAAACAGAGAGAGAAACCGCAGTATGCCACCTGAAACTACAAGCAGTTCGGGTTGGTTTCATTTCTCAGAACCCTTCTAATCCCTACCCCCCAGCCTCCAATCCCATCAGGCCTCCAGAGTCCCAGGAAACAGCATCCCAGAACAGAGACAAGGCATGGATGCCAAGGAGCCAATACTTTATTTGGAGCAGACCGAGCCCGCTGCGGGGAGCCCCACGCCTGCGGGGTGGGCCTCACGCCTCTTGAGGGAGCTATGCTGGCTGTCTTTGGATGGAGGGCCCCTGGGGAGGCCAGGCCCATGTCTCTCTCTCCAGGTAGTTGTGGACTCCGGAGGTCGAGGTCTTCGAGGGCAGTGCATCTCGGGAGCCTGCAAACAAACATACGTCAGAGCTGGTAAACGGGGCCCAGGAAGTGTGTCCTGGTGAGCAGAATGACAGTTGGAGGGAGGCCCTGGAGGCCTATACTCCCAGGTGGTATTCCTACAGAGAGGCCACCTAGAGGCATGAAGGCGTGTAGGTGGCAGGAGGGACACAAGTGGGAAGGTTCCGGAAGGACCAGCATTTCTCAGAGCAGGATAACCTGACAGGCAGTGCCAAGCTCTGCCCACGGGACCCCTCTCGGTGTCTCCCAACTCACTTCACTGTCCTCGGTTCTTCACAATGTCACTTTACGTCGCTGGTATCACTACGCCCATTTTCTAGTGGAGAATGCACAGGCCCGGCGGTTACAGGCAGCCCTGAGTCCTGTGGATCCGCACCCCCCTGGCCCTGGTGCCCCGTGGGGAAGAGGGCTGTGCTGTGTAGTTCAGGACGCCAGCGTGGAGGTCGGGGCCGAGGCGGACCTTTCGGCAGGAGCTCCGTTATCACCGTGAGCGGTGCTGGGAGCAGGGGAAGCAGACTTGGGTGTGAAAAGAAATGGCAGAGACAAGATGTTCTGTGACGACTTCTGCTAAGGACTGCTCCCCTCGTGGACGTGTGCCCTTTACTTGGCCTTCGAAACTGCGTCCGTGTCCCCAGGAGCATAATAATGTAAATGAAAATCAGATCTCTCCTCGGTAATTGAGAGCAGAGAGAAGGCCATGTAAAGTCAAATTAATTGGCTCTGAAACATCCGAGCCCATCTCCACGGAAGGGGCAATGGCTCTGACGGGCCGAGGGGACCTCGCGGAGTGACAGAAGTGGAAGGCGTGTGCGGCCCGTTTTGGCCCCGACGCCTCTGACAGGAGGGCAGCGTGCCACCCGCAGCCGGAGCCGGGGCGCTGTGAGTTCTCGGGTGCGGTAAGGGGAGCGCTGCGTGGCCGGGGGGCACCGTGGGGCTGCGGGTCTGCCCCGGGTCTGAACCTGGAGGCAGGCGCTGACGGCAGCTCCGCGATGCCCAGCCTGACCTCAGGGCCTTTGTGTTTGCTCACGAGCCGAGAAGCGTGAGGCTCGGGGCCCAGAGCTTCAAAACACGCCCGTTGAGGGGCTGTCAGGGGCCAGCCCTGCCTCAGGGCGAAAAGCAACCAACTGGGCGGGAGTCAGGGTGGCTGGTGCTGGCAGATGCACGGGTGACCTTGATCTTGAGGTCCCCCTCATTTGTTCCTTCTGCGAGGTCCAAGACCCCTTTTGGGATGTGGCCCTAAGGTCTACCCAGTTTGGGGTGGGGCAATGGAGGCCACCTCTTTAAAGACCCGGCTTCATCGGGGTGACTCCGAGTTTAGGCGGGACGATGCCTGGAATATGGGCCTAAGGAAAGCACGACAGGTACAAGCGGTGCTGCTGGGGTTTCGGCTCCCAGTTCTACCTGGGGTCGTGCTGCAAGTGCCTTGACCTCTCGGGTCCCCAGTTTGTCAAGCCTGTGAAATGGGAATCCAGACTACTGACCACCTCGCAGGGTTACCATGGGTCCCGAGAGACGACCTGATGGGTACGTTCCCTAAACGGAAGCCGTCGTCCACGAGCTCCTGCTCCGGCCTTGTTTCCAGACGAGTGCCGGCACCAGGGCTGGAGTGGGAGAGCGGCAGAAAGAAGCCCCGCACCCCCTTCTCCCTCCCCCTGGGCCTCAGTTTCTCTCTGGACCCCACTACTGTCGAGGCCTCTTGGTCCCTGGCCTGACCCTACCCCCCGGCTCTCCTGTTGCTTTAAAGTGCAAAGAAGCAGGCGGCACCCAGCAGAGGGTCTCAGGGGCGTTCCACGCAGGAGCAGCCACGGGGGTCCTGGGGGCACGGCCTCGTGTCCGCCCCCCGCCCGCCCGGCCCCCCGGCCTGCTGCTGGTACCTGCGCGCCTTCCTACTTCTGGAGATACTTCTTCATGATGCTCTCCACGTCGTCGTCTCCCCTCCTTGCCCCCGGCTCGCTGCTGTGGGGGGACGCTCGCTCGCCACCGTCGCCCCCCAGCCGGGGGATTCTCGGGCGGCTCTTGATGCTGTCGGCGCTTCTGAAGGACGCGATGGAGCTGGAGGACGAGTCGGAGTCGGAGAGGTGAGCGGCGTCCTGCTTGGAGTCCGGGCTCTTCTTCAAAACGGTCTTGATCCCTGAGAGAAAGGTCCGGTCGGCTTCTTCCGTCTCCAAGTGGGCGTCCGAGTGCTGTGAACCATCGTGCCCGCCTTCGGCCGCTCCGGCCGGGGACGCCGGGGTCTCGGGCTTCCGGATGGCCGGGAGGAAGTCATCGAAGGCCACGTTGGTCTTGCGTTCATAGTTGAGGCCTGGGAGCTTGCCCCGAGGCTCCCCCATGAGGTGGGCGAACTGGCGGTTCTGGAAGACCAGTGGCTCCTTCCTGAGGTCTGGGCAGCCTGCGTCGTCCAGCGAGGACTCCAGGAAGCGCCTCCGTGGACACAGCGTAGGCGACAAGAGCGGGTGCCTGGGCACCGTGGGGGAGCTCGGTTTCCTCTCCGAGCCCAGCCCTGATTCTACGAGGGACTCACAGGAACTGAACCGGGTCTTCAGCTTCTTGGGGAGCAGCGGGGTGCCCTCCTCGCTCTCGGAAGAGATGCATTTCAGGCTGGTGGACCGCGGGAGCCCAGCTGAGGCCCCGGCGGTGTCCTCTGTTTCCAGGGGTGACTTGGACCCAACCCTCAGGGAGAGGCGTCCCTCGTCACTGCCCGCCCTGGCCCTCCTCAGCGTGGACGCCCCGGTGGTCTGGTAGATGGGGAGGGTGGGCCAGTCCTCCAGGCCCAGCGCTGACCCCGGGCCTCGCTGCGCCCTCTTCCTCCGGAGTTCTTCCACGAACTCTGACAGGGCCGCCGAAGGACTCGGCAGCCTGTCCCTAGATGCTGGGGACGTGTCTGTCCTCCGAGAGGGTGGAGAAGACAGAGCTCCTAATCTCTCCGGGGGCTTGTGCTGGACGTCACACTCTTCACCATCCCCCAAATGGCAGTACTGGTGCCGGCGGAGGGGGAGGGGAGAAGGGGACGCACCGCCCGGGGTCTGGCGAGGGATGTCCCGGGCGCTGCTCAGTGCCGAAGCCCGTTGGGTCCTTTTGGCGTCACCAGCCTCCTCGTTTGCCCTGTGCCAAGAAGAAAGATGGAGTTGGTGGACACCGTGCAATTCTCACAATTAGTGCAGTTGGCATGAAAGCCACTAAGCACAGGCGCTAATATTATTTTTCTTTGGAGTTGCCTTCCTCACCACATTCTCAAATGAACCGTATGATTTAATGTGCAAATTCAAGCCATGTAAATGATTTCTTGTTGCTTTCTGAAATGCAATTTCTGTCTATAATTAAACCCAGCTAAGAACGTTTGAGTAGATTAAAACCACAGCGAGGATGAATGACTTCGATTTATGAGGCATCACATCTGACACGATGGGACCTATCATCCCGGCGCCTGCTGTGAAGTCATTTGCTTCTTGAAGACGTGAGGGGCACCTGCATGAGGTGAGCTATTTATTCAGGGCCCAGCCCAGAGGACCGTCCCACCAGCAGGGCTTCTGAGAGTCTATGCCCCAAATGTGCGTCTCGGTGGGAAGCTCTGGGACGCCCCTGACCGTTTCGCGGGTCGGGGTGGGAGTTAAAATGGTCCCCCGCGGAGGGAAAGATCGACGGAACCGCACAGAACCACGTCTGTGCACAGCGGCTGGACGGTGTCGATTCCGGGACCGCACCGGCCCGGCTTGCACGCAGCCATCTTGCAGCAGCTGAGCCAAAAGCACCTTCCTGCCCAAGAGAAGGCGCGTGGCAGCGGGGAGAGATGACAGACTTAAAACAAAGGGTGTCGCTTCAAGGCCAGAGCCTGGGGTCCATCCGCCATTCCTGTAATAAATAAAGTGTCCCTCTCCTAAGACAAACAACCCCGTTCCCACCCCCTAGCAAAGTTATAATTTATAAACGAGCCAAGCGGGTGCCACATGTCAGGGTTTGGGCACGGCAGACAAAGTCGGGGGCTGGGGGCTGGCTGGGGCTGTGAGCGACACGGATGTGGCTTTCCAGCCATTGTCCCACTCTCTGCATTATTGCTGTAACGATGACAACAGGCGTCAGCCCTCCACGCAGAGAAGGTGGTTGGGCTTCTGGTACAAGACTCTTGAGGGAGGCTCCTTGCTCAGCACATTTTAAAATCACCATTCCCACCCCCTGATCACGTAGGACAGGACAACGACCCAAAGGGCTTTTGAGTCTGGGAAGAAAGCCAAGCCATTGGCCCCTGGAGGTGATGCCCACACAGGAGAGAGAGGGTGCACGCTGCGGGGGGAGGACCCCAACACTGCCTTCCTGAGCTCCCAAGGCCCGAGCTTCAACTATCCCCTACGCCTCTCTCCTCAGGGCTGGCAGGAACCTCCCCAGACCTGGGACCGTGGGGAGGTTGCCATGGCAACGATGCTCTGTTAAAAGGGTCCATGAGTGGCAGGCACAGGGCTGGATGCGCTCATCTGCCTCCTCTGATTCCCAAGGTCATCTAGGTGGAGGGTCAATGTCATGGTGTGGGGGTGGTGGGAGAGAGACATGGGGTCAGGGTCGCGGTACAAATGAGCCCCCACCATCACCCACGCTCCTCACCACCCTTAGCCCTTCTCTTGCGTGGGCACCTAGTTCCTCAAATAAGCGTTAACACTTACGGTGAATAATAAATAACCAATAGTTAATGGCTATTAATCATAATAATTAACAGTTACTGGTACTCGTTATTACTACTCAAAATCTCTGAGCCTTCTGAGCCTCACGGACCACTGGACCCAATAAAAGCTTCAGTGGAAGTTCCAAGAGGGAGGAGCCGAGGAGGAACGGCCAGGTGACCTGGCGTGTCACCGTTCCTGAGAAGCGCGGGCCCCCACGGGCGAAAGCAAAAGCCACGCGACGTGCGGGCGGGCGCAGCTGCCTGGCTGTCAGCCTCCACGTCCGTCACAGCCGGCCCGGGCCGGGGAGGGAGCTGGCGTGCTCCTCGATGGTCACCTGAAAGCACGTCTGTCAACACCACCGCTTCGGAATCACTCCCCAAATCCATGGCAAGATGGCATTCTCATTCCTCTTTTCTGTCCTTTTCTTTTTTTTTCTAATCAACAGCGTGGAGCTACCAGGGGCCGTGGGCTGCTGCGGCGCTAACAGAAGTCATTTCCGTCCTGTCTGGGCCCCGGAGGGAGCTGGGGTGATGGATGTGTCTCGGATGCACGGTCTCATCCATCACCTGCCCCATGGGGATGGCGGCAGCAGGGGCTCCTGGGACTCGGCCATCCTGCTCACCCCTGCTCCCACCTCCAGGGCTGGCTGGGATGCCCAGGAGGCATGAGGAAAGGGAGGGGAGAGAAGTTACGGGGTGGGGGGCGGGGTGAGAGGAGAGGGGGTGCGGGAGCCCCGGAGCTCGAGGCCGTGCCGACTCCCATCCCCATACCCTCTGAGTTGGCACACAGTAGAGTTGGCACACAGTAGGTGCTCAGGAAATGCCCAGTTGAATCGGGTCTACCTTGGCAATCAAGTTTCCGGGGGAGAGGAAGCGGGGAGGATGAGGAGAGCAGGGGTGGGGCAAGGGGAAGCCAGAAGAGGAGGAAGCAGGGCCCCAAGCGCAAAGCGGAGGGAGAGCGGGTGGGGCCGCTGGAGAAGCCACCGGAAGAGCCCAGGGGTGACAGAGGACAGAAGGCGGAGGGCAGAGGGAAGGGGATGGTGGGGAGGCCGCAGACGGGGTACAGGCGGGCTGCCAAGCGTGTGCCCTCCTCCTCTTCAACCAGAAGGTGGGACAGGGGGCACCCCAAGCCATTGGCAGCCCAGGAGAGGGGTCTGGAGGTCCCAGCCTGTGAGTGCTGGCGTCCAAGACGGAGTGCACCCCAAGCCATCGGGGTCCCCAACTCCGCCTTTCCTGAGGTCCAGCACCTCCCACAAGGTATGACGCCCAAATGTCCCAGCACAGCCACTCAGACCCCAGCCGGGCTGTCCCCAGATGGTGATCACTGAGCTCTACCTGCCGTCTTGGGGGTGGGCTGGGCAGGGCCCCACCTTTTGGGAGCTGCCTGGTGCCTTCAGAGCCTCCGCTGGTGGCCTTGAAACAGAAATACAGCCAAGCAGTGCGGCATGCGGGGCTGGAGAGGAGCGGGTGTGCGGGCAGAGAGGAGGGAGGGAGGAAGGTGGGGAAGGGTGGGGGCAAAGGAACGAGAAGAAGTCTCTGCCGGGCCTACCTCCCGGGCTGACCATGCAGAAATCCACCCACGTCCCAGGGACATCTCTTTCTAGTTCGTGTCTGCATTTCCGCTCAAAGCGAGACGCTCCGTGCGCCCGCTCCTGTCTGCGTGGAGACGACAGGCTTTCATGTGAATCCAGACGCCTTCTCTCAAGCTTCAGTGTACGGGCCCCAGCTCTGCTGTCCGAGGCCAGGCGGTCCTCTGCGTTTCCGGGCCAGCTTCGGCCATTCCACACACACCCTGCTGTCTTCATCCCGGGGCCTGCGGAAACTTGTTTTTCCCAGCTGTCTTCACTGGAGGGCATGGCTCATATGGAACACCCCTCCATTGGCATCGTGGGGTGTATGCTGGAGGATAATCACGATGTCACCGTGTCTGCCTCCCACAGCCTTGGCCAAGGGGAGGGATGATGGCTAGAAGGCTCTCCAAGATGCTGGGAGACAGGAGGGAACAAATGCCCGGCGGGGCACTGGGATTCTCCAAGCAGCGACTCCAGAAGCACCTTGGAGCCTTCCGCTTGCTTGCCCCTCCAGCATGTCTGCCATACCAAGGAGCCAGCAGGCATCCCCGAGATCCAGCGGTGATGGTGCCAGGCTGGTCCAAAACTGAGTGGAGGGGGTGGCCAATGGTCAGCATGGCAGCTAGCCCTAGCTGAGCACCTGCTGTGTGCCAGGCGCCATGCTGGTAGCACAGATACAGGAGGGGACAAGTTGACGGGCCTCCCGCCCTCATGGAGCAGATGGCCACATTCACTAACAATCTTTACAGCACTCCTGGGGGTAGGGATGATGACCTGGAGGCACAGTGAGGTGGGTGACCTCCATAGGCACACATAGGTGGAGGTGACAAAGGCAGGATCCCACCCCAGGTGAGCTGACCCCACAGCCAGCACCAGTCTCCATAAACTTCCTCTGAGCCCTGCGATGTGATTCAGGATTAACAGTATTTCCTGTGGCACCTTGTTGTCCAGGTAGCATTTGTCACTTGGAGCCTAGTCTGGTTCCACCACTCACTAGCCATGTGGCCGTGGGCCTGAGTTTTCTGAACTGTGAGACAAGAGAAACCTGTTGTGCAATGTTGTGCAGATTTGAACTCCAGGAAGGCAGGAGTGCTTGCACCCTGATTCCGAGAACAGTGTCCCGGCACATAGTAGGTTCTCAGTTAATATGTATTGAATGAATGAGTGAATCATGAGCCCTCTGGCACATAGTAGGTACTCAGTAAGTATGTGTTGGATGAATGAGTGAAGCCAGTGTCTGCCACAAAGTAGGGATCCAATACATGTTTACTAAATGAATTGATGAACAAAACCACATATATAAAAATGCTCTAAGCACTGGAGGCTTACACCGATGACGGTTTATTGGGTAAATTGGGCCATGAACATCCAGAAATGCTGGCATTTCCATTCTTTCTACCCTGCAAGGCTAAGAGAACGGGCTTTGGAAACAGACAGGCCTGGATTCAAAGCCTGGCTCCATGCCTGCACAGCCGGGCACCCGGTGGGGCTTGAACTTGCTGAGCTACAAGCGTGGGAAGCAGGATGCCGACCTCACAGTGTTTTGTGGAGACTTGGAGATGACGTGCGTGACAGGTGCAGTCAGTACCCACACGTGTTGCCCGGGTCACCTCTGTCTGCCCCCAGCACTTCATGGAAGGCCACGGCTGGTGCAGTTAAACTTGCCTTTGGTACTTACTCATTTCAGAATGTCACTACTAAGAAACCTATGTTTAAAAATCTTAATGCTTGTTTGTTTTTCTTTGCACGGCCTCTTCCATGAGGGCTAGAGAAGGCCCCAGCATGAGGGCAGAGAGGCAATTCCGACCTATGATCCTGTGGAAATGGATACGGACTTCGAGGTGGTCGGTTCAGCCTCAGGGCAAGTCAGTTGCTGAGACACGTGTCTTGGCTTGGGCCATGCCCCTTCCCCTGCCAGGCTGTCCTGTGAATGTGCGACCTTCCTTTTACCTCTAGTGCCTGTCACAGTAACAGATACTCCGTGAACACCGAGTGAAGAATGAAAAACACCTCTGTGCGCACGTGGTTGGTATACATTATCTCATCAGGATCAGACTCATTGCCCCATCTTGTAGGGGGGGAAACTGAGGCTTAAGGGCTCACGGCTTAGGGGCACAGCCTGGATTTGAACCCTGGTCGGCACAGATCCTAAGCTCACACTTTTTCTGGTAGCAAGCGAGTGGAAAATCTCAACCAGCCGAACCCACAACTGCATGTTTTCCGGACCCCACCGAGACAGGACAAACAAAAAGAGTGAGCTCCGATCCAAGGGGACGCTGGCTACGCTCGTGTCAGCCACAATCACACCGCAAAACACATCATTTCCAGGGCTGAGCATCTGAGCAGAGGCCAACTGCAGCTACAGGAACCTCGAGGCAGACTTAATGACACCATGAATCATCCCCAAAGGCATGCTGTCACCCCCCTTCTTCATCCACACCCTGAAATTCAAGAGGAAATTAAAAATGTATCGATGTTCTTTCAGACCGGCGAGGCCCGGGATGGAAGACCAGATGTTCTTTCAAGATGGCCCGAAGGTTTTGTAACCGAGTCCAACACAGCAATTGATAGTCGGTAATAAAAGTTGACAGGGTGCCCCGAACTGTGCATGAGGTGACATTTATTGAGCCCCTATAGCGAGCAGGTAAATTCTAAGCAATGGCAGCTGCCGTAGGTTGTGCCTGTACCTTCACACCAGTCCTCTGAAGCAGACACTTCTGCAATCTCCCATTTCACACGCAAGGTTCGGGGAGGTCAGTCATTTGTCGTGTGATAAATGGGAGAACATGGGTTTAAACCAAGGGGTCCACCTCTGGGATGCACGCTTCCTACCCCCGCTGCTCTACTGCCTTTTATTGTCCCATTTTA
Source organism: Lyroderma lyra (assembly GCA_004026885.1). Classification (NCBI taxonomy): domain Eukaryota; kingdom Metazoa; phylum Chordata; class Mammalia; order Chiroptera; family Megadermatidae; genus Lyroderma; species Lyroderma lyra. The sequence continues at coordinate 126,738 of PVJL010003056.1, forward strand.
TAGATGAGGAAACTGAGGCCCCGAGAGGAGAGTGGGCTGGGGAGGAAGTAGCAGAGCCGAGGCTCCCGCCACGGTGGGTCTAACCCTACACAACGCCGGGCTGAGCACAGAGCAGGAAGATGGGCCGCCGCAACAGTATGTTGCAGGTGTGGACACGGGATGAACCCAGGAGGAAGAGGCAGCAGAGCAGGAAGTTACGGGTAACTGTGAACCAGGGACCGTCAGTGCAGCAGGACACTGGCAGAGGACAGAGAGCACAGGCAGGTGCTGGAGCCTGTGCACTCAGCCTTCCTGGAGGGGGCGGGCTCGAGGCTTTTGGAAGAGGGGTCCCATCTGGGTGATGCCAAGGGGTCGAGGGAGACACACCCAGCAGGACGAGAAGACCCTTCCCACCAGTTCTTTGCTTATCTGATCTGCAAAACCCTTGATGAGCAAGGGCTGATATCTGAGTTTCACAGACGGAGAAACCAAGACTTAGAAAGGCCACCCAGCTGAAAGGGACGGCCCGGAGCCAGGAGGAAGCCACGGGATGGGATAGCCAAGGCAGTGTGCTCAACTGCGAGCAGGGGCCGTGGTGACGTGAGCAGCAGACTGTCCCCGGCCCCGTCATTGCTGGCCTGCAGGTGCGGAGATCTGAGCCAGGAAAGAGACTCTAAAAATCCTATGTCCCTTCCCACAGAGACAGGTTAGATGAGGCAGCTGTCTCACTCCGATGTTCAGTGGGTGCTGAGTCCTTGACAGTTTTAAAAAAACCCATCCCTGCCCCAACCTCAGTGAGCCCTGTCTGCGTGTTTTTCGGGGGCAGCAGGATTGGCTGGCGTTGGCCTCATCCACACGGGCTTCCTGACAACCAGGTGGTAGGACCAGCAGTTTTTGTTTGTTTGTTTGTTTGTTTTTAACGGAATTGCCCATCAGGATCACACCTGGAGCTCTAGCTACCAAAAACCCCCCCAACTATTTCAATGGGGAGAGGCAGGAGGAACAAGCCAGTTTAGAAGAGACTAAGGACTAGTGCAAGATGCTAGTCACAGGGAAATCTGCATGTGAAAGTGTATGGGCACCTCTGTACCTGCCACTCCATTTTTCTGGAAGGCTAAAGTAACTCCAAAAAATAAAGTCTGTGATTGTTTTTTAAAGAGAGAGAGAGAGAGAGAGACACCAAAGAAACAAAACAACCAAATGATGCAATGGGTATCCTTTATAGGATCGTCTTAAAAAAAAATACAGTGATACAAGACAATTGGGCTAATATGAACGTTGGGATCGTGGACACTATTATGGACGTGTTCATTTTCTTAGGTGTGATAACAGCACAGCCTTAAGAAAGTCCTTCTTCTTCTTCTTAGGAGAAAGATGTGAAACCAGTGAAAGAGGATCGCCCTGATGCCTTCAAGTTACTTTCAGTTGCTCAGCATAAAAATGTGTTCAGCTGTAGACAGAAGTCCAGAAGGAGGTGAGGATAGAAGTAAAGTCAACACGAAACCTCCCTTGTCATTGTCAAATTAAGGGGGCAGCTAACAGAGTTGATGGTGCCCAGACACCTTCGTGTTAAAAAACATAAGAAGAAAGAAGGCGGGAGAGAGGGGGAAGGAAGCGACATGGTACAGGTCATTGTGAGGCTCCATTGCTCTGTATTAACAGAGAAAAGAGAAAGCAAACGCTTGTATTCACCCCTTCAAGGCTCAGCCTAACCGTAGCCTCCGGAAACCCTTCGGTGACGCTGCAGGGGGGTGCAGGCCCCTGCCCACGGCCCGCTGTGCGTCCCCATCGCTCTGCACAGTGACCGTTGGCGTACTACTTACACCCCCAACAAGGCGGTTAGCTCTGAAGCAGACGGCATTTTCCATTTAGCAACACCCGGGATCTAGGAGGGTACTTAAGGGCAAGTCCATGGAGTGGAAAGAATAAAGGAAAGAAGCCATGCGGTGACGAGGCCATGCGCAGATGTAGAAAGAATGAACAAAAGGCTCCGCCCGCCTCTCTGGCCGGTTCATTTCAGACCCCAGAAGCCCTATCAGTCGGCCGATGCCTCTTGTCAGAGCTTAAAAGCAATAGGTTCAAACCCAATGCCCAGTGCACATCTAGACTGAAGTCTTCCTGTATGCAAACTCAAGCCAAGAGACTAGATTTACTTCTACAGACTTTTAGGAACTTCCAGAATGTCAGAATTAAGAGGGAGCTGGAACCTCATCTGATTGGAACCCCTCATTCTGGACCTGGAAAAACAGAGACAGGGAGAGAACTTTGCAGGTCACACTCTGATGAGACAGTGAAAGTACTAGTTCTAAAGCTCCAGCCTTCTACCTTCAGATGCAATTTCTATAATGTTTGGAAAGAACGAACTGGGCATGGAAAGTAATTAAAATCTCTAACTGGATTGGAGATGCAACTTGGGTTTAACATATTTTAAATACAGTTTCAAAGCATTCCCACATTTTCCATGCACAGACATTGCCTCGCTGAATGCGGTGTGATAGCTATCGCCACATGCAATCTCAGACTTATTCATAAAAGCACCAGTTCCTCAGGAAAATGCAGTCTTAAGGAAATGGAAATTATCCACCCATCTGTCCCTCACTGCATCCATCCAGAATCATTTATTGAGTGCCCTGATGCTATCAATACACAGATGACTAAACCCTTGTGGTTAAGACCCGTAAAATCTAGGGGGAAGTGCAGTCGGTCACCGAGTTATGACTGAAAGGAAATGCGAGCACGAGTTCGTGTCCTCTAGGGCATGGGAACTAAAAACAGTCCAGCCCGGCCTCCAGCTTCCAGATATAATGGACGAGCTGGGTCAGAGAAAATCCCCACTTAGAAACACTAGAAAAGCTAAATTTAAAGGTAAAAGACACTGGAGAGTTACCAAAGCAGCCGGGACTTGAAGGGCCAAACTCTCGAAAGAGGGAGGGACATGGAGGTGAGCCCATCCTTGTGTGACCCTGTCCCCTAGGGTCATCTGCTCACTTGGAGGCAGAAGAACGAACCCAAGGAACTTACCCTTCCAGCTCTCAAACTTAGGATATAAAGCTCATTAATTAAGGCAATATTAAATCAACTCAAGAACGGACAAGGAATAAAATGGAATAGAGTCTACAGATGAGACTGCTGTGAAATGCGGAAAACATTCTTTCTTTTAAACTAATTACGCCAACCAATTAAAAATCCATATAGCAGTGAATCTTAACCCCTATCTCACACCATAAATAAATATAATTTCCCAATGAATTGTGTATCTAGATATAAAAGTTAACACAACTTTTGCCAGTTAACATAGGGAGACACTTGCATGATTTGGGAGTAGACAAATAATTCTTCAATAGGATATAGAAAGTGCCAGTCATCAAGGGAACAAATTCTAAGTTTGGTTACATTAAAATCGAAATCTTCTGTTTATCAAAGTAAACCATCAGGAGAGTGAAACGGCCACTGGAATGGCAGTGGACCCACATACTCAAGAAAGGACTTGCATCAAAAATATATTAAGAACTTCTACAAATCAATGAAAAAAAAAAGACAAATAACCCAAAAGAAAAAAATACAATGGGCAATAGGCTTCATCAGACATCTCACCAGAGAGGATATCTGCATGAACACATACTACGCACGTGAAAAGGTGAATTTATCGGGACCAGCAAGGCGAGACCAAAAATGTGACTAACCACCACCAGAACAGCTAAAACTTTTTTAAAATGATGAAACCAAGGATGCAGAGCAACTGGACCTCACTCACTGCTGGTGGGAAGCTAACCTGGGACAACCATTTTGACAGTATTTACTGACGTTGAGAATCCATCGGTGGCCCAGCCAGTTCCCTCCTGGGTACGCGCCCAACAGAGAGCTGTAACTTCCGGCAACAAAAGACGAGTGCGAGATCATTCGCAGTGGCACTATTCCTATTAGTGCTAAACTGCAAACGACCTAAGTGTCCATTAAGGACAGAGTGTATAAGTCATTATTTTATATTCACACGAGGGGCTATCACCGACCAGGGTTCCTCAGTGGTGGAGCAATGGACCTCTTGGACCAGATGATTCCCTGTGGCCTGTTCTGGGCATTGTAGGATGCCTAGCAGCACCCTGGACTTCTAGATGCTGGAGCCCAGCAGCACCTCTCTCCCTCCATTACGAAAACCAAGAACGTCTCCAGGCATTACCAGCTGTCCCTTGGCAGGTGTGTGTGGGGAGAGGGGGGCACAAAATTGCCCTCCCCAGCTGAGAACTACTGTTACAGAGTACAGAGCAAGGGAAACCAGTGACTACTGCTACGTGCAACGACGTGAAGGAATCTCATAACCTAACATCGAAAGGAAGAACCCAGACACCAAAGAGCACTACCACTGGATGCCTCCACGTACAGAGTTCAAACACGGGCACACCTCACTTACGGTGTCAGAAGTCAGGATGGAGGTTACCTCTGAGGAGGGAAGAGGCCGTGACTAGCAATGACCTGGTTTGGATTGTGGTAGTAATTACATAGGCATGACTCATTTCTGAGAAGTTCGTGGAGATGTACTTTCATATATATAATGGACATGTATATGGAATACGGATATTTCACTAAAAGGCTTCCTTAACCAATATTTAGCTCAATGAGAGAATCACGGATTCTAAAAGAATGTTTTGAACCACCAATGATGAATGCAAATGGTTTAACACAAACATGCAGCTCACTTAGGTGAGCCTCAACATTCCTGTGGGGTGCATGGATCTACCATCCAAGATGCGGGGTTCTAGACAGAGCACAGCCCTCCTGCCCGTGGAAACTCATTTAACTGAGTGATATTGGCTCCAGGGATGACTCTTGGACAGACAAATTTCTCCCGGTTTTGCTTGTTCAGGCCTTGGGTCCGCGGTTAATGAGTTTGCATGGAATATTTCCACGTGCTCGGTTTCATCATCTTTTCTGCTAATCTTCCTAATACTGATAAAACAGAAAAGAACCCTTTTGTCCTAGGAAGACATAAAACCATATTCATGAGAGGCCAGTTCATTAAGTACATGCAGGATGAATTAAAATGATCCTGGGCTCTGGTTCTACGAATGCAGAGACAAGTAAATAATTGCACTATTGAACTAAGATTAGCGTGGATGCTTAACCTACTTTGAGAACAAGCTGTGTTTAACACCAAGTACCATCCATTCATATTTACATAATTAATGAACTAATTACAAACAAGTCTTATCTAATCATTTAAGCAGGCTTCCTGTGACCTGTTCTTGGCTTTCACTTTTGCAGAAGTAATTGCATTTCTTTGAAAGTATTACAACTTTATTTTAAAAACAATACCCTATAATTTAGACCATTTTATTAATTCCAGCCAGCCTTATGCCAAATGAAAATCAATGGGGGTGACAGTGGGGTGGTGGTGGTGTCTAAACCTTTTTCTTTTAAACTAAGAACTACAAGCCAAGGGTATGGGGCTGCAAATGTTTACAGAAAGCAGCATTTCCCCAGCAAAAAGGAAAAGTTGTAATGCCATTTTTTAGCCAAAGGAAACGCAGTTGTGTTCAATCGGCACCAAAGCAAATGATACATACAACAGTAATTAGCGAAAATTACACAGTAATTAAAATCACGATGATTATGTGAGTGAGAATAATTTATACAATAATCCCCACGCTCACACTGCAATATGGTACACATCCAACAGCAACAGTGGAGAGCCATGTTTGGTAATAAATTCAAGTCACAGCATCACTGCTTATGTGGGGACAGGTCGGTCACTGACGTTTAGGGGTAAAGACAGTCTCTGACCAGGACACACACAATTTTGTTTGAACTTCCCAAGGCTGCCAAGTGGGGACCACAAACACTCTGACGTGTTTTCTCTTTCTTTCTCTCCTCTCCCCTTCTTCTGCCCTTTCCCCTCCCCCCTTCCCTCCCCTCCCCCTTCACTCTCCGTCTGTATCCCATAATTCAACCTTCCCCTCGATGGAGAACATCCACTTTGCTTACTGTTGTTGTTGTTGTTGTTGTTATTTTATCTACTCAGTATCCTTCTCCTGCGTCAGGTAAGGCACCTGTTGTCCTTTGGGGAGACCCCTCCTCCCCTAATGTCCCTGTGCTCTGGATGGAAATAGTCCCATCTCCCAGAGCCAGGCAAGAACACCAATTTGAGCCCAAGATAAGAGGCTCCTCTGTTCCCCGTATCCATTCTGACTGGTTCAGTGTCAGACAAGTGAGTCACTGGGGCAGTGACAGTCAAGCTCAGGATTTCTGCTGAGAAGAGAGAAGCCCCCTTACCACTGGGGTCAGAGCGGTGCGGACACGGGCCTGGGGCTGCTCACCGCCAACTTGCTGCCTCAGTAAGGGGCCGGCATCGAGGAGGGGGGAGCAGAGAGGCTGGTGGGGGAATCCCTGGGTCCGGTCATGCACCGAGCTAGATCGACTCTCGGAATCCGGTCTCCGTTTTGTACAGGCCAGGAGGAGCGGTGTTTTGCAAGCATCCCGCCACATTATGCAGAAGTGTTCTGGCATCTTCCTGGATCCATAACAAGAGCTTAAAAGCTCTAGAGAGTTCCACTTGGCAGTCCCCAGACACGTGATGTTCACCGCAACTCCACTTTGCTTGCCAAGACAGTCTCTGTTTTGAATCTTTTTCTTTTTTTCTTTTCTTTCTTTCTTTTTTTTTTTTTTTTTTTGGTGGTAGCTCCCTGGCTGGGAATTGAACCCAGGCCACGATGTTGAGCGTGCCAAAGCCTTAAGACACTACACCACCAGGGAACTCTGAGTCTCTGTTTTGGACTCGTGGTTTTCAGTTGCGAATGGAGCCTGCTTCTATGGTCTCCGTTGTGCGGAACACCCAGTTTAGTTTACCCCGGTGCTGCCTGTCAGCGCCCCTGCCTGCTAGCACAGTGTCGGGGGCCTGGTTTGGGGTGAAGGGGGTAAGGTGGAAGGGAGCTTCGGCCCATTAGCCACCGGCCCCTCGGCTCTGCCCACCTTGTGGTCGGCGCCTTTCTGAAGCGTCAGGATGGCGGTGAGCAGCTCCCAGCTCGTGTCTGCACCACTCCGAGCCCAGTGGTAAGGGGGCTTCTGTCTTCCCAGCAGTCTGCAGGACCACGGGATAGGACCACCATGCTGGTGCCGGGCCTCCCACGAGCCACTCTATGTGGCTAGTAGTTCAGTCCTTTCAAAATCCTTTCAAACTTTATTTTTAAACACACAGTATAGTATTATGTGGAATCTTATATACTTTAAATACATATTTAAAGTGGCTCTTGGTCAGGCAGCTAGTAATGAGTAGAACTGGGTTTAGCAACCCAGCCTACCCGAGTTCCAGGCCCGTCACCTTTCCCCCACCTCCCCTGCAGTGCGTCCTCAGGGTCCCTGCCCAATCCAGCTTGATGCTCTGTGCCCAGTCACCCGTCTGTGCCTTCGATCTGCCCTCGGGGGAAGCCGAGCCCCGGACCCGCAGTTTTTCCCATCACGGTCCCTCAGTCCTGGGGCCACGCTGCTAAGAAGCTGCCCGCAAAAGGCCATCTCCCTTCTTTCCGCTGGTCATTTATCTGCTCAGTGCACATTTACTGAGTACCTACTACATGCCCGACACTGTGTTAGGCGCTGAGGCACGAGGAGGAAAAGAAAATTTGTCCTTAAAGAGCTCACAGCCTGATGAGGGAGACAGACACCAGAACAGATGATCTCAACATAATGTGGGAAGTGTGGCGTCCGCCGGACCAGAGCCTGGGACCCCAGAGGCAGGGCAGGAAGGGGAAGCCAGGCACCCAACCGGAGACGAGGCGACATGCCAGCCCCTGAATAGCCCAGCACCGCCTGCAGCCAGAGGTTAAGGGACATGCCTGAGTCTAGTATGCTGCTGCCATCATGCCCATGAACCCGTGCTCCGGGGACCACAAAGGCAATAATACGGCGTCTCCGTCCCCAGGAGCTCTTACATTTATCAGCAGCAGCTGCATGACTCCCGGGTTGTAAATCACGGAGCTTTAGGTGTATTTCTCTGGAGCTGACGTCCCCTTATAAATAATACAAGGAATGCTTTTTTTTTTCTTTCTTTTTTTTTTTTTTTGGCAGAAGACTGCTCTCTCCCTCTCTTTTCAGAGTGACCTTTCTCAGTCACATTGGAATCGTCCAAGAGACTCGTTTACTGAGCTCTGTGAGGTGCCAGTTAATATGGGGATGAGTATGCAGAAGCCTCACAATCTCCTACTGTACAGTCTCCCTGGGGTGATGTGCTTGTATCCAGTCAAGTTCAAATGCAAACACCCTTAGACCCAGATAACTCTTAGCCAATGTGTCTTTTTGAAGCCTTGCAGGTTAATCGCCAATAACCAAAAGCAACTAAACGTGAAACAAGATTACAGTTAAAGAAAGCATAACTTTAAGATCTTTTGCAGGAGTTTAGAAGAATGAGACAGACTTAGGTGCACTGATAAGAAAAGATTGCCGAGGTATATTGTTGAGGGAAAGAAGCAAATTGTTAAGACCTTAACGTAGAGCCTACTATCAACAGTATAGCCTCATATCACTTGTGTTTTTAAAAAGCTCACCAATATTCTATGTATTTTCTACAAGAACATGTATATGTTTATAAATACACAGAGAAAGATGTGGGAGAATACACACCAAACTAAAGATGCTAGGTACTGTTAAAAAGGGATCTGAGATTGGGGGGGTGGCCAAGAGGATTTTAACCTTCTCAGTTCTATTTTAAGTTCTTGAAAGGAGGAAGTATTCACAGATTACTGTGCAATTAGAAAACTCTGTAAGACAAAGCACCTGAACTCTAGGTCAGTCCTTACTATACATTTGGCTGAGATATTTCAGATTGTAGACTTCAGTTTTCTCTGCCGGCATCATGAGCCAATTGGATTAGATTATCCCAGTGGTCCCTTCCAAGCCAGAAGTTCTAGAATCTTTAAATTGTAACGTTCTTTAAATTAAATATTCTCCAAGGACAGGACTGAAAAATTTCAAGGCTTGATGCCATGGGAATCTGGCACGCAGCAGGCACTTAGTAAGTATCTTTTGGATGGTTGTAGAATGTTGAATAATAATCCTTATGCAGCTTTAATATTAATAACAAGCCAGCTCTTTGCTAGTAAATGTCGCCAGATGAGTGACCCACCCACTGGATAAAAGTCAGAGAGCCACAGCAGCATGGCAGATACAAATACAGGTTTGGAGAGTTTCAAGCTGAGTTCAAATCCTGACTCTCCCACTTAATTGCTGTGGGACATGGAGCACATTACCAACCGTCTCTGAGTCCCAGTCAATGCTGAGCTATGACCAAGGAGGCTAGTATTTCTGTTCCAGCACTTAGGTATTCACTCAACCAACGTTAATTGAGCACCAACTGTGTGCCAGCCCTAGGGACACTGACATAAGGAAAACAGACAAGGAGCTTACCGTCCCTTCTTGCCTCCTGCCCCACCACTGTCCTTGGTGCAGGTACCTCTGGTCTGAACCACAGTGGGACACTGAGAACTTGGAAGGGGCAAGGACAGAGACCGTCTGCCTCTGAATCAGTGGTTCCCGCCTCCCCAGGCCTCAGAATCCTGTTCTGCAACGTGGAGGTAATGATGCCTGTCCCGGGTTCCTCTGGGCATCAAATAAATACTGACACGAATAAAGCAGCTAATTTTCTTGAGCTTTTTCGAGATGCCAAGCTCCAAATGAAGAACAACTTCCACACCATGTCACTGACCCTGACAACGACCCAGATTCACTCACGAGGAAACTTGTGCAGCAAAGTTAAGCCACGTGCCCCGAACCTCACAGTTGCGCAGGAGCAAATACAGGGCTGAAATCCAGATGCTCTAACTTCAGTCCAGGTACTAAAACCCCCACCTGCCCCCACGTCTCACTTGAATGGGTGCCAAACAATTTAGGGTGCAATTCGAGGGCTGAGGATCCTTATCCTGAACCCCAATACCACTACAATGATGAAACCCGGCTATTACATTAATGGGTATGAACGCTCTGCACCGACTGCCTCTGCTTCTGCTTCTGCTGCCTCATACACTGGCTGATGGGAAAAATAAAAGTATTTATTGGGTGGGAAAAAGCCCTCATCACTTGGGGTTCACAGAGGACATGGTTCTTTCTCCACACAGGCCTTTGCTTCTAATTAAGAGCAGGAATCAGATAATTTTGCTTTAATTAACTCCCCCAGATGCACCCCATTCTCGGAGCCTCTCTGTGATATTTTCCAATCAATCTTTCAGCCTAAGGTGATCTGCAGTCACATGCCAGACATCTGTCATGTGCCAAACATGCCCAAAAGGTGCCCTTCTTTTTGTAAAGACGCCCCCACCCACCCAACCCTCAGGGCAAACACATTCCAAGTCAGCAAAGGAGGGGATGTGTCTGGGTTTGCTCCATTAGTCTGTGACTTTCCTTTTTACCTTATCACACTGTTTCTTCTGTTATCACAGAAGTGGTGTACGTTTCATCTTAATCATATGTCTGCTTAATCCATAATTTCTGATTTATGGCCATTAGCCATCAGTTATAAGAGGGCCGCCCTTTCCCTCACCAAGTAAGCTGAGAGAAATGACACTGAAAAGCAAGAGGAAAGACGGATTTAAGACCTACAACTAAGGGTGCATCCCAAGGCTCATTTCTTGGAGAAATCTATGGTTGGCAATCCCACCAATTTGGGGGGGTCCCATCTCAGACCATGACTGAATTCACCTTCCTCTGCAGTAGGCAAAATATAAGATCCTGATAGTCAAACAAAGCTAAAATCTCCAAGGGAGAAATCGTCCGGCCTAACTGTCTTTGTACAGACTCACCATTCAAAAAGAGTACAAAAAAAAAAACTTAAGTGAAATTGCTAGTTTAAAACCTTTTAAATATAGAATTATCTATAAATGGAGAATAAGTAAGACTTGCCTTAGATAGGTGACTATAATAAATCCTCAGCTATTTTTAAAATATGTTTACCCCATACTATTTAAAAAATCACCTGGAAAACCACACTTTATGGAGGGCTGCGCTAGATCCTCATTTTACCTGCTTGGTACAGAAAATACCACTGTATTTCCTATTTTGCAGATGAGGAAGTGAAAGCTCAGAGAAGGTAACTGACCTGCCTAAAATCATACAGCTAGAAATTGGTAGGCTCTTATCTCAAATTGTCCAGACCATGCTTGCCCTTGCTCAGACTAGGGGAAATAGAAGATTTTTAACAACAACCTTTAAAGTCCAAGATTCTTCAAGCTCTTGGCTGTCCAGACGAAACTGAAAGATACTCTTACCTGGGGCAGAGGACATGGCTGCTGATGGCTGACTGTCGAGAGGGGGTCCTCACGGTGTCTGTGGCCAGGGACAGAGTACAACTCAGCCAGGACTTCAGACTGCCTTCTGGCTGGGAGCTGAGGATGGAGACATTATCTCTAGAAGCAGAATGCAGGATTCAGTCATCATAATGACAATCACAGTAACAGCAATCACTAGACAGTCTGTCCTTAGCATAAGCCAGGCATTGTGCTAAGTGCTACACATGCACAACATCGATCGAGGTGGGAGCTGGTGCTGTCTCCATTATATGGATGACAGAAGGGGATTTGGGGAGGCCAGCTTGGGTCTTGGCTAAGGTCACCAGCCAGTCACTGATGAGGTTGGGATGCAAACCCTGATCTCTCGGATTCCAACACCCATTCTACCAACCACCACTCTTACTTGGGAAGATAACACTCTAATATAAATGTTAAGGTACCTCCAATTTTGGAGTAAAATTTGGCATTGAATATTATACCAAATGATATGTTCACAGAATATGTCAATTGTGAAGTTCTTAATTTCTTGTTTGCCTTAACTGAAACGTCTTTGTGGACAGAGAATTTATTATTTTGCCCCCTTAATTCTGAAAGGGAGAGACTTGTGTGGTCCTCTCATTAATGTGAGTACTCAATGAGCATTTTATTTTCTGGTTGATATGCTCACTGAAATATGCGTGTGTGCGTGCATGTGAGTCATGTATGTATTTATGTATAAATGTACATATGTATAAATGTATTTGTTCATAGAGTACTCTACGTCAGGCACCATGGGAAGAAGCTATAAACATGAACCCCACATTGACCCTGTCCTTAAGACCCCATTTTAGCAGAGGAGACATCTACATAAATAATCAAAATACAGGAGAAAATTATCAATGCCATTGAGAGGGACAGAGGGTAGGTTCTAAGGAGAATAAGGAGGAGTCTTGATTTGCTTTCTGGAGGCATCAGGCATGGCATCAAGTTATAGCAGTTGAGCTACATCTTTCTTGAAAATTAGGGCTGGCTGTGCAGGGCCTGGAGAAAGGAATTTTAGGTAGATACACATAGGTATGGGGGCTGTCACAGGAGAGCATGGATGATATGGGAAGTAGGAGTCCCAAGTGGAGAAGGAAATAAGGGTGAGAATGCACACGGCTCAACCATCAGTCTAAAAGTGTATTAGGAGGAAACGGGGAACCATCAGAGGTGTCCGAGGAGGACAGTGGCCTAATACTCATGAGTCCTGGACATCTCTCTGTCTACAAGCTTGTTAGACCTGTGGCCCACAGGCCACATGAGGTCTAGGATGGCTTTGAATGTAGCCCAACACAAATTTGTAAACTTTCTTAAAACATTATGAAAATTATGCACAGATCCCTTTTTAGCTTATCAGCTATCATTAGTGTTAGTGTATTTTATGTGTGGCCCGAGACAATTCTTCTCCTTCCACTGTGGCCCAAGGGAAGCCAAAAGGTTGGACACCCCTGGTCTAAAAGAAGTTGGACAGTTCATTAATATGTCCCCCGTACTACATGCTATGACCATGGAGTCAGAGCTGTCATGGGCATTGTTGATAATTCTCCGAGTGGGCGTGGACATTCCCTCTGCAGACTGGACACAGAGAGACAGGGGTTTGGCCCTGGCTTCAGAGTAAGCTGTTCTGTTCCACTCAGGGTTAACTTACATCTCCTTTCTGCCACCACTGCCACAATCCACTGCTGTCTGGACACTAGAAAAAGGTACCAGAAAAGGTATGTTACCCTTGTGTGGCCAGGGGCCATGAAGAACACTGTTTTTTGACATTAGACACACTTGGATTTGAGTCCCAGTTCCAACCTTTGCTGCGGGGTGATCTGAGTCTAGTCACTTGCCTTCTCTGAGCCTCCTGTGCTCCTCTGTAAAATGTGCTAATAATGGGGTTCTGCCCCCAGAGTTGTGGGGCTGATGAAAGGAGATAACCCTTGAAAAGATCTCAGCATGGTTCTTGGCAAATAGAGAGTGCTAATTAAAAGGTAGCAGCCATCACCACTACTCTAGTTGTAGTACCACCGGTGCCGTTATGGTTAGCATCATTGTTGTCAAAAAGCGAGGCGTGGGCTTTGTGAGTGCTAGCAAACCAGACAGGAAGGCAGGTGGTTAGCTTCCCAGAGCATTCTGGGAAACTCCTCAACTAATTACAATAGTAGCCACTCTTTAGGGGACAACCCTTTATTCAACAAATACGTATGACACATGATCTCATCTAACCACCCTGCCCATCCCTCTTTTAGAGATGAGGAACCTGATATCCTTATCTAAGGTCACACAACTTTGAACCCTGGGTCTGTAAGAGCTATTAAGCTCATGCCCTTAACCAGAGTGCAACCACCCAGCATGTGGGTGCGGACCTCCAAACCACAAACCTCGGGCACCTACAACCTCAGTTGAATCCTGGCTCCTCTGGTTGGGACCTATTAATTCTCTGCTGGAATCTGGGCAATTCCTTCCTTGGACGACCTGGTCACCTCCCGCAAGGGATGACCCGTCCCTCTCGGGGCTTCTATTAACATCTATTTGTCCCCACCAGACTGTAAGGGCTGGTCAGGAACATGCCTCATTCATCCTTCAGCCCCCGTGCTCAGCCCAGACCAGAAGTTCTCTCGGACAACGCTGGGTGAATCCAGAGAAGAGTGTAAATTTCAGCCATGGGCCAAATCCAACCTGCAACTCCACTTCTACAAATAAAGTTTTATTGAAACCTGATCACACTCACTGACATTTTATCCATGAATGCCTAGGCCCCTTAATAAATAAACTCACTCAGCATCATGCCTTCAGAGGCAGCTGCAATCTTTGGACAGACCCAGATATTTCTACTTGCCCCACTGCAGCCTAATTTAAGCCAAGTTATAATTGGAAAATGTGCAACTGAACTGACCACAGCAGTAAAGCACTCCTTTCCAGTGCATCCCTCTCCGATTGGGCCAGCTGGAATGGACACCCTCTCAGCCGACCCAGGAATCAAAGGTCATCCATTGACCTCCCCACATTCCCCCCACCCACCCCAAACCACCAGCCAAGGTGACAGACAGAGCAGACTCAGACCCCAGCCCGGAATCGGTGGGGCTGGCGGTCAGCTGATGCAGCCTGCCCTCCATGACTACCGAGCATGCTCCAGGTCTGGGGGGACAGCTTGAAGCATTTCTCCACCCATCTATGAGGGTGACGCCACAGGGAGGGTTACCAGGCAGGGCCCTCGCTCAGGATAGCACGAATTTCAGTGCTGCCACACCTGCTTTCCGAGCACGTAGCCACGTTTCCAACCTGAGAGGCCTGTTACACTCAGATCTAATTCCCAACATGGGCCAACGTGACTTCTCGTAATTTGAACAAGTGTCTCAAAGACCCAGCTGAAGTACCACGCTCGCTCCCGCTCTCTCCCGGGGTGGGTTTGAATCCTAATGGAGAGCTCGGTTGGGGGAAGTACCTCAGGCTTCAGGGCAAACCTCTCGCCCCAGGTGGCTAGACCATGACAAGGGAAGCACGGTGTGGAGCGGCCAGGACGCCCAGGCTGGACCGCGGCCCCACAGCCCGCCACTGCACAGGTTGCCTTCTTACTGTCAGAAAGCATTTCAATTGCACTGTGACCAGAGAACATGGCTTGTGCCATGTTCATCCTCTGAAATGGGCCAAGACTTCTTTGTGGGCAAGCCCACCCCCCACCCCCGTCTTCTCCCATTCCTAGGCTATTACTGAAATCTATGCCCCTCGAAAATCTTAAATCCAAGTTACAGGGCAGTGAGTTAGGACCCAAGGACTGCTGAGCATTAAGGAATGCTTCCTAAAAACCACGTGGGCTCAGGGCTGGCTTGCCCCCCGTCCCCAGGTGGGCCTGGGTTTGGTACAATGTCTCGCTGTCACTGGCTTGGAACTCTGCGTAAGTTCTGGACAAAGATCCATATTTATATTTCACAGCGGACCCCCTTAATTATGTAGTTGATCCTGCCTGGGGTTCTGGGGTGTGTCAAGGAACTGGGGGATTCAGAGGGCTCCTGTGGACCGTTTGAAGACAGCAGGAAAGGAGGGGAGACGGAAGGAGGAAGTGCAGGAAGGAGGGGCGGAGCCCGAGCCTAAGGGGAGGAGAGAGGCTTCTCTCACTCACCCCCCTCGGGGCTGGCCTGGGCCGCGCTCTGGGACACGCTTCATCCTGCCCTCACTCCCCTTCCTCCAGCTCTTGCTGCAGCTCCATGCAGAGCCCCACCCTGCTCTCCATCACTGCCCTGCCTTCTCTGCCTTCAACACTCCTATTGCATTCTCGTGTTTTATTTATCAGTCTGCTCACTCCGCCCTGCACGTCTCCCCCTCTCACCCTCTCCCTCCCCACCATCAGAAGGTAGGTTCCATCAAGGCAGGGACCCTCTCTATGCTCTTCTCCCTCTCTCGTCCCTCAGGCATTTGACAGGACGGTAACTTCTGCCAGACCATGAGCAAGTTATTCACTCTCTCTTCATCTTTAAGGAATAACGACAAGAAGGAGCAAGTGAAGCAACACTACCACCTGCCACAGTGTCTGGTGTGGCACAGGGGCTCAGGGAGAACGGCCCGAATGAATGAACAAATGAATGAATCAGTGAGGCTGATGACTGCTGAGGCCCTGCTTCCTGCACAGGTTTTCACTTCGTATTATTCACCCATCCTACAGATGAGGAGACTGAGCTCAGAGAGGTCCAATAATGTGCTCAAGGTCATGGAGAACTAAACTATTCGATCCCCGACTGGAAATCAGGTTGGCGGAGAGGCAAAGCCTGTGTCCTCCCCACAGCCTCCCCGCTCGCCCCAGTGAGGCTCCCCCACATGCTGCCCGCCGCCCGGGGCTTTTCCTGCTGTGAGATACATTTCTTTACACCTGCTGTCCTCTGATCATGTCACACCTTACACAGCCCTGGGACCCGGGGGAGGCCCCAGAAGGCGAGGTGGGAGGAAGACAGAAGGCCCCAGAGACAGAAGACCACGAAAACGCGGGCGGGAAGCGAGGGTTCGGACGGGGCTCCTGGGAGGTAAGGACAGAGGGTGCGTGGGTCACCTGCAGCAGAGACAGGTTCCTCCCGTGAGGGTGCGGTGATGGCAGGGTCCCTCTCAGGCCCGAGAGTGACACCTGTGACCCTCTGGGATCTCACTCCCCAGGTGGCAATCTGCTCCTTGCTTCCTGTCACACCCGCTGCCCAGCCTGGCCCCACACCTCCGAGCCTTGACCCTCTTCTCCCGTCTCCAACTTGGTTATTTTTACAGCTTTTATTGTTTATTCAAAAAAGCCATCTCCTGCCACGCGAGGCAAGAACGGTGCCAAAGTGTTGCCCCTTGGACGTAAACCCGAACAGTAGTATGTGGAGTCATTAACTCCCTTCACGCGCAGTCAACAGCGCCAGCACGCCCATCAGGACGAGAGCTGGCCCGAGCGCCAAGTGGGGGCTCTCAGCCGGGGGGCTGCCATTGCTGACACTAAGAGGCCGGAGGAGGGGGGTGGCGGGCGGGAGACCCCCGCGATGCCCTCAGGAGCTGGGGGCCGTGGCCACGTCAGCACGGGCCCCTTCAGCAGCCATTGGGCAGCTGTGCCAAGTAGCAGGCTGCGTGGGAACGTGCCCGGAAGGCGTTTTTGCACAAACGGAAGGCTGGGAGACACAGCCCTCGATGCAGAGGCAAGAGCGCGAGGTTCCGGCGCCGCTAGGTCTCCGGCACGATGGCGCTGAGCGCCAATGCCTTCCCGGGAACGTCTGCGGGACCCGCCTCCGAGCAGCCCCCGACCTGCCCGGGCCTGACGGAGAGAAGGCCGTGTCCATGTCCCCAAATCACGGCAGGCATTTTAGGAACTAGAAGGAAACCTGAAGAAAACAAAAACGTGGGCGCCCAGGCACGCCTTCCCTCCCGGCACTGGCACGCGGGCGCGTTGCCTTCCAGCCGGGCTCGGCTCCCCCTCGGGCTGAAGCGCAGCCGGCGCGCAGTGCTGCCTCCTTCCGGCTCTGCGGTCCCGGGCCCACAGCCCCGGCCCGCCCGCGGTCGGCCCCCTGCCTTCTCTGCCCAGACGGGCATGTGACTGGCCAAGGCCGTGGTGGGAGACTGAGCAGCCCGGGTTCTAACCCGGCCTACGATGCTCACTCTCCGGGTGACCTCGAACTGCTCTGAGGTCAGGACCCCCGGGCGAGAGTGGAGGAGGCGGCAGTCCGAGCTCTGACCTTTGACGGTTCTGGCCGCAGCACGAACCATCCCCCTGAGAGAGAAAGACCACGACGGGAACGACGCGGCCAGGCAGGTGCGGCGTGCGGTGGGTGGGGGCCCCATCTCAGGGTTAGGTTAAGGCACCCCGCTCCTTGCCAAAGCCAGGCAGGGAAAATGGCCCTCCCTGCTGCCCGGGCTTTGCTGCAGAGGCTGGGATGGGGCGGAGGCCCTGCTGCCACCCAGGCAGCCATGGCTTCCAGAGAAGTGACAGCCAAGGCCGCTCGGGGGAGCAGGCTGCCCAGTCAGGTCGCCTCACACTCCTCCCAGCTGAGCACCCATCCCGCCGGCCCAAGGCAGCCTGCCTTCCCAGGAAGGAGAGACGCTCTGACACTGAACTTGAGTGGCCTCGCCGGTCGCCAGCCGCGCTTTGCGCACCCTAGAATGAGTTGTGGCCTTTGGAACAATTCCCGCTGCGTTGTGCAGACAGAGCTCACACTCTCGCAAGGCTTCCAGGCCCCAGGTGCCACCCTGAGTGATGTTCGTCTCAGAACTCATCCACCTCTCACTAACGAGCTTCGTGGGGGGATACAGGAAACGTCCAGTGTACAGATGAAAAGTGGGCGAATCTCGGGGATTTGAGGTGGTTTGTCCACAAGTATTAGGGATGAGGGAACTGAGGCCCAGATTGCACGTGCAACTCGCCCGAGATCACACACAGAGTCCCTTTGCAGCCGCTCCCCCGGCTGCCGCCCCGCGGGCATGGCAAGCTGGGCTAGCTGGCATCCTGCCTGCCCTCACCCAAGCCAGCCACTTACCCCTCCCACCCCCAAACACATGTGGCCTCCCAGACCCAGAGTGGGAGCTCCGGCCAAGGAGGACCTCAGTGCACCCCACAAGCTGCTCCCAATGCCCCCCTCCCCCGGCCCCCTGTAGGCTACCTCTCTGTGTCACTGTCACTGGATGCCACCTCCTCCAAGGCTGCCTGCAGGTCGGCAATCCTCCGGATGGACGTCTCCAGGTCGGTCTGCAGGGTTTGTCTCACTGCTGCGAGCTCCTCCACGTACTTCTCCTGGAGACAGAGAGCACATGC
>PVJL010003056.1:145347-170513 GCA_004026885.1 Lyroderma lyra
GGGGGGTGTTACTGGCATCTAGTGGGTGGAAACCGGGGATGCAGCCCAACATCCTACACGCACAGGACGGCCCCCACCACAGGGAACCACCTGGCCCACGGGTCAGCAGTGCCCAGCCTGAGAAACCCCAGGTTAAACCCGGAATCTACAGGGAAGACATCGAAAGGCAGAGAGCCAGGCTCTGCACCCGAGGGTGCATGGAGTGGTGCTGTTTGGTGACAGAGGGGCTGCAAGCCGCCTCGTCACCCAGCAATTGGGAACGGTTAGGGAAATCACAGCATGCCACTCGGACGCCATCAGGCAGACAGTCACATCAGGAATCCTAATTGCGGCAGCGCAGAAAACTCCCGTGAAATAACGTTAGGCAAACAGAACAGAGCGGACAGCAGCGTGCCGTGTCTGTGCTGAGCCCTTGGACGAGCACGTGGAGAGCTGAGCACACCTACAGCTGGGGGTGAAGCGGGTTAGGGAGAGAATTTTTCTTTTAAGTTGTTGTAATTACGTTAAGTTTATCTTTTGACTGATGTCTGAAGGAGCACCTATCAACCAGTGAGAGTGTAGATGGGGTGAAAACGTAAGGATTTAGGGCCAGAGCTGAGTGTAATTCTCAGCTCCCCACTTCACTCACTAGCTGTGTGTCCTTGAACAGGTCACAGCCCCTCTCTGAGCTTGGGATCATTTTCTTTAGTTTGTACATGAGAAAACTGAGGTCACTCAGAGAAGTCAGGCGCAGAGCCCAGATGTGAGCCCAAGTCGGTCCTGCTCCCAGGCCAGCGACCTTCCTGGGACTACACGTGCACATCCCAGTGAAAGCCAGTGAGGACCAGGCTGCTCCCCATCACAGGGGCGTGCTCAGCTCTCTATGGCGATTGGCATGTCCGTTCACAGTATGATACGAGGTCTGACAATTAAGTTCACGAACTTGCCACCGGGCACCGCAGCACTGTACAAACAGCTCGGTGAGGTGTCAGAGCCTTGGTCTGCGTGAGTCTCAAGCTGTGTTCATGTCGACGTGTGGCGGTGTCCTGCTGAGTGGCATTCGTTATTGTTGCATGTTTTTGTGTGCTGTCACAAGAATGTCGGAGCTTGAATTAGAGCAATGAACAAACATTAAATTTCTTGTTAAACTTGGCAAGAGTGGAAGTGAAATCAGGGACATGTTGGTCCAAGTTTATGGGGAAAATGCCATAAAGAAAACGGCATTATTATACAGGTTGACAATGTACTGTAGAATTGTACACCTGGAACCTATGTAATTCTTGCTAACAAATGTCACCCCTATAAGTCTAACAATAATAAAAAGAAAAACAGAGGAAAAAAAAAGAAAACGGCAGCTACGAATGGATTAAATACTCTTCTGAGGGGAGAGAAAGCATCGCTATTTAAGAGAGATCAGGGTGGCCCGTAATGAGCAGAACTGATGAAAACATTGCAAAAATTTGTCAAATTGTACATCAAAATCGTCGGCTGACTGTGAGAAGCATAGCAGGCCAAGTAAACATCAGTAAAGAAACAGGAAAATCTTAACTGAAAATCTTGGTGTGAGAAAGGTGTGTGCACACATGGTCCTGAAGGAGCTCACCAATGAACAGAAGCAAAGGAGAGTGGAAGTTTGCCAAGACCTTTTGGAGAGGCAGGACGATGTTTTGGGCCGTGTTATCCCTGGTGATGAAACATGGGGGTACCAACACGACCCCGAACCAAAGCGTCAAAGTGCACAATGGAAATCAGCCAATTTTCCATGACCAAAAACGTTCCGTCAGCACAAATCAAGAGCCAAACAATGTTGCTAACCTTTTTTGATATCAGAGGGATTGTTCATTATGAATTTGTGCCAACGGGACAAACAGTCAAGCAACTTTACTATTTGGAAGCACTGAAAAGGCTGCATGAAAAAGTTAGACAAAAACGACCTGAACTTTTCACCAACAACGCATGGCTGTTGCATCCTGACAGTGACCAGCTCACAGGGCACTGTCTGTGAGGGAGTGTTCAGCCAGCACACAAGTAACTGTATTGGAACACCCTCCCTACTCACCTGATCCAGCCCCCAGAGAGAGAAAGAGAGGGAGAGACCCAGGAAAGCCCCAGGGTGAAGTTGAGCAGATGAGACACGAAGTAGGGGTGGTATGAGAAGGGCTGACAGTATTGATCGAAAGTGCCAGTGAAGTCCCCATCCTGGTGCTGACAGGTGACAGACAACTGAGGCAGGCCCTGAGGTGGGGGCCAGTGTAGCGCCAGAGGAAATAACTCACTCTGCAGGCTGGTGAGGGGGCGGTCGCCCCAGGATGCCCGTAGGTCGGCTCACAAACACACCCTGAGAGATGTCTGGGTGCAAACTCCCAGTGGCTCAGAGGAGCGTTCACACAGGCTCAGCCCCTTCCTAGCGGGCCAGGTGGGT
Source organism: Lyroderma lyra (assembly GCA_004026885.1). Classification (NCBI taxonomy): domain Eukaryota; kingdom Metazoa; phylum Chordata; class Mammalia; order Chiroptera; family Megadermatidae; genus Lyroderma; species Lyroderma lyra. The sequence continues at coordinate 147,749 of PVJL010003056.1, forward strand.
GACACCTCTAGGAAGCAGCCCCCTCCCCCCGCATCCCCCCGAGGAGACGAAGCACTGTGACTTTGTAAGACGCTATGCGAAGCCCACGTTTGGGCCATGTTGGACGTGTGGTGAGTGTCCATCTTAGGGATGAGGAAGCTAAGGGCCAGAGGCCGCGCAGCTGGGAGGCCACAATGCCCAGATGGGCACCTACATCCTGGGCTCTCGGGTGAGGACTCTTTAGGCCTCACCTAGAGGTGAGCAAAGAACACAGATGTCCCCTCCCAGCTGTGCCTGGGTAAACATGCCGAGGTCAGGGGCATGCGGAGGGAGCAACTAGGGCCGAGCTTCTCAACCCCAGGGAGCTGCCCCCTGGTGGGCGAAGGACAGGGACAGTGCAGGTGCTGTCTCAGGGATGGGCGGCCCTGGGCCGGGACTCAACAGCTGAGCAGAAGAAAGGAGACCTGAGATGGGTCAAACCCATAATGTCACAAAAGTAGAAAGCATTCTCTGCAGCCAGGAAACTGGGGTTCGAATCCCTGCTCCACCACTCAGTGGCTGTGTGACCCTCAGCAACCTTCCTGACCCTGGTGGGTAGAAGGGGGCCGTGGCAGCCCCTTCACGCTCGGCAGAGGGATGGTCTGACCAGCTGTGGCACTGCGATCATTTAATTCTCAGGGGAGCGTGCAGAGCAATTGGGTAGGTGTCCCCCCGCACCCGTCACAGGGGAGGTTTGCCCAGGTCACTCAGTAAACAAGGAGGCTGACACGCAGGACGTGGCTCCAAAGCTGCTTTGGTGTCCCGGGAGGAAAGACACGGGCCCACGGTGGGGCAGGGGGTGAGTTAGCTAGACAGAGAGAGGAGTGTCAAAAGCAAGGAGACCACCCACGATGGGGGTACGTGGACCAAGGATGGGGTTCAGGGGACCTGCGCTACCTCCTCCCTCCACATGCCCCCTTGCCCTCTGCGCCCCATCCTCCACCCTCCAGGGGACTCTCATCAGGCTCTGTGGGAACACCCCAAGGAGCCGGATTGGGGAAATTCACAGTCTGTGTAATCAGCAATCAGCAAGCCTTTCCTGCTTCAACTCGAAAACCAAATAGTCTGCTGATTACAGAGACCAAGTCATTAGGCAAAATGGATGGGGTGCCCCAGTTTCCCTGGGGGAGATGGTATGAGGCCCCATCCCAAGACCAAGAGACATGGGGGGGGCACGGGAGAAGGGGGCACCCCATCAGGGCCAGGAGTCCAGCCTCTCCCACCCACCATGACAAGTGAGTAGCAGATCTGGGGGCTGGGTCAGGACTGCTACATGCAGATGGGGCTGTTTTAAAGCCAGGGGTGAGCTTGACCCCCTCTGTCATTCTCTCTCCTTGGAGACTTGTAGCGTGGAGAAGTTGGGGGGAAATGAGGGGCTGACTGCTTAGATACAGTCATAGATGTATACAGCAGAAACTTACTAATATACCATTTGCCCACAGTAATCTATAGCTACGATATAGTGACATTTACAGTGCAATAGACATAAAATACTCATATATATATTATACAGTCATTATATACTCATCTACGTAAATGTATATATTCATATACGGATGCTCCTTGACTTAAGATGGAGTTATGTCCTAATCAACTACTCCTAAGTTGAAAATACACTGAATCAAAAATGCATTTAACACACCTAACCTACCAGACATCAGAGCCTAGCCTCGCCCGCCGTAAATGTGCTCAGAGCATGACATTACCACTAACCCCATCGCAAATCGAGGAGCGTCGGAATTGCCTTCCTCTAATTCTTCTCACCAGAAGCAGGAGACATGGATGGGCATTTTGTAGACACAACGGGATGTGAAAACACAACGCACAGTATCCAGAACATACTGGCAACACATCCTCTGTGGATTATCGGTTGATTACCCTCCTGATGGCTGGGCTGGCTGGGAGCTGTGGCTCACGGCCACGGCTCAGCATCACGAGAGAGGATCGGACTGCACATTACATATTGCTAGTCTGGAAAAATATCAAAATTCAAAATTCGAAATACGGTTTCTATTGAGTGTATACCACTTTCACGCCACCATAAAGATGAAAAATTGTAAGTCAAATCATCGTAAGTCAGGGGCTATCTCTACCATTCATTCAATAAACATTTACTGAGCACCTACTGTGTGCCAGCACGGATCTAGGCAGAGGTGATAAAGACAGACAACATCCTAAATTCCATGGAGCTTACATTCTTGCAGGGACCTAATCTATCAGTGTTGACAGTGTCTAGAATACAGCAGACACTCGATAACATGTTTGGGGATTGAATGAATGGTGTTACTGCATGACTGCAAGTGCAAGGGTATTACAAACACTCACTAATGCATACACGGTATGCACATGCATGCAGAGATAAATGCAGTAATAGGTAGCACATGTACTTGCTGGCCTCTCAGCACCGCTGAGAGAATCATTAACCGTGTCAAACTCCCTAGCTATGCCCCATGGAGGGTCCTGCACAGTGCTGCCCGTGTAGGGAGCAGCTTCTGAGATAACTGTGGCTGCAATGAAAACCACTGCCTCTTGCAACGTTCCGTTAGAAGCTAATATTTAAAACTGGTGTTTGTTTTCTCCGCCCAGAGCCGCTCAATCTTCGGCCCCGTGCCCCAACATCTGCAAATGCACAGGTCAGTTTCTGTGCCTCTGGAGGTCACCCCTCTGATCCTCAAGGCACCCTTCCCCCAATAAATCCTTCCAAAATTAATTTCACAAGTTTATATTATACATCAGACAACCTCGAAACATCCCAAAATGTGATCAAAATTTATCTTGTTATTTTCTTTTGATGCAGTAAAGACAAACAGAAACTTCATGTGACAGAGCCTGGTCTCACACACCCAGCCCCCAAACTTACACATACACATATGCTTTTACAAATGATAAACAAACGAGAATGTGTATGCACCTATGCATATATCTAGGTATGCAAATATTCCTAGTTTGACTCATACTTAATAAATATCTTGAATTAATTAGTGAATATATTTATTCATCTTTCTCACATGTGCGGGCACTCTGCTAAATGTTTAAAATAGTCTATCTCATGCAATCTTTATAAACTGCCTCAGAGTCGGTACTATACAAACACGTAAGCGGCAACTCGAGAATATTACAACGGCGTTACATATTACAATAACAAATATTACAGCAACACAGCAGAGTTATTATCTCTGTGTGGTGAGCTATCAGGTGATTTTTATTTCCCTTTTTATATTTCTTCAGACATTTGGCAAGCAATATGAATTACTTCCATTCTCAGAAAGCTGAAAAATAGACTTTATTTCTGTGTGATGCTACAAGGAGCAGCCCCCCAGCCCACCTGTTTATGCCTCTCAAGGCAGTCCTAGCAGCCTCCTCACCCCCATGTTGCAGATGAGCAAGCTTAAACGCTTGTCCAGGGATGCCCAGCAGAGATGTGACGATTTGGAGATGGACCCAGGTTGCTGGACCCCAGCCCACTTTCCCCCTGTTCCTGCTTCATCCAAGAATGCCTGTGTCGCCGGGGGCAGGGTGGGCTGTCTTTCCAGAAAGAAAGATTATGAGGAATGGCCATTGTTTTATTCAAATTGTCCAAGGGTCACTTGCTTGGGAGAAGTGAGACTGTGCAGGGCAAATACAAGCCCTGTGAATCATGTCCTGGTTAGCGCTCCAAGGACATGTTAGCAATGACATAAGCATTAGCAGGGAGTGTTCAGCCTCATTTGGGAGAAGGAAAGAGTTGGGGTGCCCATTAGGAAACCTAAAAGTATGCATCGGATTCTCTTATTTAAGGCTGAATAAGACCCCCGGCCTCCAGCAAGACATGGAACTGGGGAAAAGCTGGTCACTGCTACCCAAGGTCCTTTCTTTTTTCTCCATGATCATCTTGCAAGTTCATTGCCCTAGTCTATTTTTATGATGTGACAATAGACACCAAGAGACTCATCAACGATCCCGCAGCCGCACAGCTAGAAAGTGATAGACAGACTGGAGCTCAGACCTGCCTGTGTCCAGAGGGTCAGCAAATACCCCTCCTCCCACCCTTTTCTTCACCACTGGCAGGCATGTCTAATCGATCGCGGCACAGACCCAGCTGGTCTGCGGCCACAGTCCATTCTCTGAACCACCAAGCTGAGCATTCATCCCAGTGCTGCCCTGCGTGCCACCCACCAGCATCAACTGGAACTCCCAACTTTGCGACACTTTCAGTGATCTCAATCCTCCTGCAAATGCCTCCTGAATCCTCAAAGAAGACACAAATTAGTTGCTTTTTATGGGGGGAGGGTATTTCTCCTTGGAATCTAGCAAGTACTCTATGGAATTAAAGGACGCGGCAGCCCACCACACTTAGGGAGACAGCTTGGTGGGCGGGGATGGGGACATGCAAACTCCGAACAATACAGAAGCATCTGGAGAATGACTGGCTTTAGAACAAGAGGAACCCTCAATCACCTGCATGAATTCTGTAGCACCCCTCATCCTTTCTTTCTTCCAGTTCCTCATCTGATAAAATGGTAGTATTATTCTCTAACAGAACGTTGTTGCAAAGAACAAATAAAATGATGTGAAACTGCATCCATCTGGTATACCTAACACAGCGGCACCTGCTTGACAAATAACAAGTGTTCCCATTTCTTCTCTTTCTAAGTAAAGACTCTGAACATATGAAACCTGAAGATATTGTGCATGAGGACGGCATCCTTGTTCAGAAAATGAAGTCTGAGAACGCTGATGCGTTTTTGTGGAAGCCAAAAAAATTTAATACAGTGCCTCGAAGGAGCCTGTATCCATCAGGAAAAATAGAAATCACTCTAGATTATTCAACCAAAGGGATTCAGTACGGGGAGTTGGTTATCCAGGTGATGGGAAAGATGAGAAGCCAGGAGAAATCGACAATAGCAGGGAGGGCTGCGGGGGAAAGCCCAGACGCTGGGCCTCCCCCTGCCAGGTAGACCTCAACAGGGCGGCCTGCGAGGTGGCTTCGTGGAGGAGGGGTGCCCCGGACGGACGGGACCTGGAATTACAGAGGAGCAGCTGCTGCTAGAGCTTCCCGCTCCAGGCAGTGTGAGAGCAGGAGTAATACCCGGCTTCTCTCCTCCTGTCTTTTGACTGCCCATCACTGCCTTTCCCACGGGGCAGGAGCTAGGAATCATAGCTTCTCGCAGTTCTGAGCTGGGCAGAGAAGGGGCAGGCGCGGTCCTGAGAGCGAACAGCAGAATTACTGGTCGAGGGCACAAGGGCATTGGGGCCCAATCCAGTCTTGACCATTAAAGAGACACCAGGGTGCTTTCAGTTGGTGGAAGTTCCTCGAACTGTACACTTACAAGATCTGCCACTTTTTTCTATGTCTACTTCAAGGAAACAGTTTTAAGGATTCCAGAACCATAACTTTTCAATTATTATAGAATCCAATGCTGGATGACAACCCCTTCGTCTGTATTAGTTACTTACTGCCATGTGACAGACTGCCTCCATCCCCAGTGCTTTGAAATATCAAATGTAATTGAGCATCTCCTGGTTTTCTGTGGGTCAGGAATGTGGGAGTGGCTTATCTGGGTGGTTCCAGCTCAGGGTCTGTGGTAGGATGAATAGTAAGTCCTATCCTAATCCCCCAAATATGTGAATATATGTTAATTTAGATGGCAAGGGGGCGGGGGTGGGGGGTGGGGGGGTGGTGCAATTGTGATTATATCAAGGATCTTGGAACCAAGAAGTTCTGACTGCCTCTACAAGCTGGAAGAGGCAAGGATTAAATTGTCCCCTGGGGTCTCTAGAAGGAACCAACCCTGCTTGTACCTTGATTTTTAACCCCTTCAGATTCATTTTGGATTTCTGACCTCCTAAACTATAAGAAAATATTAATAAATCATGTTTGAGCTACACTGTTTGGGGTGGTTTGTTGCAGCCGCAAAGGGTAATTAAATATAGGCTCTCCTGATGTTACAGTCAGGATGTTAATCAGGGCGGTGTTTGTCTGGGGGACTGACAGAGACTCAGGGGTCCCTTCCACAAAGGCCCACTGACCTGGCTGCTGGCTGGAGCTCTCCGTTCATGCCAGGAGGGCTCTCATGACTTGGTGGCTGGCTTTCCCAGAGCCAATGATCCAAAAGACAGTGGGGCTAATGCCAAATGCCTTTTACAACCTAGCTTCAGAAGTGATGTGTCATCACTACTGACATAACCTGTTGGTCACACACACCAACTCTGATCCAGTATGGGAGGAGGCTAAACAGGGCCGTGAAGGACAGAGGCGGATCACAGAGGAGCATCAGGAAACTGGCTCCTGCCCGTAACACTGGAAGTTCTTTACACACAGACCCCACCTCACTGGACTCCCCCACCCTCAAAGAAAAGCCCTGCAGCCACCCTGAATTTATTCCCATTTCTAGGAACACATACACGTGTGGATTGAATTGTATCCCCCGCCCCACCACGCAAAAAAGGAGACGCGAAACCCTCACCCCTGGCCCCTCAGAACGTAACTGGATTTGGAGACAGGGTCTTTATAGAGGTGCTTTTGTTAAAACGGGGCCCTTAGGGTGGAAACAGAGAAACACAGAGGAAAGAGGAAATGAAGCTGCACCGGGAGAGCACCATGTGTAGACGGCAGAGTGGAGCATGCACCTGCACGCCAAGGAACGTGAAAGCCCGCTCCAGCACCTTCCGGGGACCGTGGCCCTGCCCACATTGTGATTTCAGACTTCCGGCTTCCGGAACGGTGAGACAATACATTTCTGTTTTTCCAGGCCACCCAGGTTGTGGTCCTTTGTTTGCACAGGCCTAACTAATAGCGTGAGGCCACATGATCTGTTTTCCTTGTAAACACCATTACAGTCACGCACCGCTGAGTGACCGGGGACGTGTTCTGAGAAACGTGTCATTAGGCGACTTCGTCATTGTGTGAACATCAGAAAGTGCCCTCACACAAGCCTAGATGGTGTAGCTGACTGCACACTTGCGCTGGATGGTACAGCCTATTGCTCCCATGTTTCAAGGTGGTACAGCATTGGCTGTGCACAATAACACGACGTTCAATCATCACGAGCAAATGATGCAAACGAGACAGCAGCAACCACGAGATGTAGGTAGAAAGGGTGCACTCCACAACAGGATAACAAGCCCATGCATAACCGGCAGCACTGCTGTCTATCATCCACCACGACACCCTCCTATAACTGTATGTGTTGCACTTTTTGCAACCGAGCGCAGTGGGTTTGTTTACACCCACATCACCACACACAGGGGTGTATGCACGGTGCCTGCGACATCACGGGGCCTGTGACGTCGGCACGATGGGAATTTCCCAGCTCCATTATAAACTTTTGGGACCACCTTGTGGGTGTGGTCCATTGTTGATCGAAACATCATTATGTGGCACATGACTGTGCTTTTCTGGCTCTAACAGAATTCACTATAGAGAAGTCAGAGACTAAAGTGGCAAAACAATTACCCTTGAGTCTGCTCCATGGGCACAACCACTCTAAACGTGGGTGCATGTCCAGCCTGTGTTCGTTTGTGCATACAGGTAAGGAGATCCATCCATCTAACACACTCGCAGGTAAACGGCTTTATGCTCATGAAAGGCAGAAGGGAGTTGGCCCTGTGGTGGAGCAGGGGTCCTCGGAGCGCCCTGCCCAGCCCTCCAGCCTGTCCTGCCTGGATCCGCCGTGATCTCAGCACAGAAGAGCTGGGGCTCCGGGCACTTCCTTGCAGCTTTCCATTTCCTTCTCATTTCCTGGATTGTTTTTTTAAGTGCCCCCCAGCTATTGCCCAAAGGCCATTACAGCTTTTTGCAAATCTAACATCTTAGGCAACTTGGGCAGTTCAAAATCCAGATGACAAAGACCTGGCCTGCAGAAAGTCTAAGATGTATGTATTTGCTATGCCGGTTTGCACACCACATAAACCTCTGTGGGTAGCACACACCATATATATACCAGGAGCCCAAATTGAGGCTCAGAGCAGAAAGCTACCTGGCCGAGGTTGCTCGGTCTCTGGGTGGCTGAGGCAGAACTAGAACCTAAGCCTTTCCCACCCAGGTCCTCTCTCCACTAGAAAGTGGGTTCCTCTCTCCGTTCCCTGATTCGCACACTCTGGATAAGCCATTTTTGCCTACACACTGACTCCAGCTACTTGAGTAATAATGATACCATGAACTGGGGCCCCAATGGTGAGGTAGGGGCTCTATAGTTGATTTAGGGGGTTCCCACTTTCACCTGATGGATGAGGGGTGGTGGAGGGCACCGACCCCTCAGAAGGGGATGTGGCCAAGGGTCTCTTGGGCCAGGGGGATGGGGACAGAGAGGGGACGCTGACCAGGCTTTGAGGCACCAGTGTACAACTCTGTTGCAAGTCTTTAAGTCACAAGGTTTGCAAGTGAACAATATGAAACAACAAAAAATCTTCTGAAGCTCCTTGCAGCTCTCGCTATTCAGAGCTCGTAGCTTTCCCAGCCCTGACATTGCCCCCAGCCCATGCCCTCTGATGCACCATCTGCAGGAAGGGACAAAGAAAGACTTTTGTCACTAGAGCCCAGCCCTCTCAAGGTGGACACCCATAGGGTTCTCATAAAGCCACCAGCTGCAGGCAAGCACCCTGACCGGGGGGTGAACTCCAAATACCCCGCTCCTGACTCCCCAATGCCACCCACCCAATTTCTTTCTGGGAACAAAAAGGCATTTCATTTTTCTGCTCAAACTCAAATATGAACATACCTGTGCTGCCCGATTTTCCTGACACAAGAATAATTTTATCAACATAATTAAGTCTCAAATGCAAAAATTATCTGTACTACATATACGACACGATACTTGCCGCCAAGGGCGATTGTTCCAGGCAGTAATTACCAAGCCACCTCTGACATGTCTTTTTTCAATTTAAATGGAAATGAAGCTCATACAGCCTCTCAGCATGCTAGCCCGTGTGGTTGCAGAAGTAGGGGACACTGGACTTTGAAACTTCTCAGGTGGCCACTGGGCTTTACATCTGAAGAAGTTGGCATTCGAGCAATTCATTCAGTTCCTCTGGTCCCTCCTCCAGGCCTCAAGTATCTCGTTAATACAATGGGCTATTATCCTGCATCTTTCTCTGGCTCTGCTAGTCCTTGTAATAAATTCTGTCTTGCTCCTCGTCTCCTCAGGCTACTTGTAGTCTCGAACTTCCTCTCTTTGATCCAGCCCCTTCCCCATGCTTTATTCCATAAAGCATGCAAGGGAGAATCTCTTTCATCTGATCAAGTCTGTTCCTGGGCCTCCTCATTTCCCACAGTCCAAACTCTGTGGTTCAGCCCATTGAGCCCTTCACAGCCTCCTCCCAAACCTGCCCTCCATGGCTCTCCTCCTGCCACCGCCCACACTCTACACCCCACACACCAGTCATCCCCACAGCCTTCACCAGCTCCCAAACATGCCATGTTCTCTTGTGTCTCTGTGCATTTGCATCTATCATTCCTCCACCTGGCATTCCCTTCCCTGCTCTGACAAGTGAACTCTTATTCCTCCTTTAAGACCCATTCCACAGTCACCTCCTCCATGACGCCCTCATAGAGTTAGCCATCTTCATCTTTGCACCCCTAGCATTCACGCAAGCCCATACCCCTTCAGGTTGTCATTATTTTCTAACTTCTAGTCTTCTGCTATTGAGCTCCTTATGAATAAGATTGAACTCAGCCTTATATCCCAAATGCCTAGTGCAGTACCTGGAACTTAGAAGTCATCACATAAATATGTCAGCTTTAGATTCTCCCAGATCTAGGTTCACGACGTGGACACGATGCAGCAGGTCTCACCACTGTGGGCATTCAGTTCACACAGACATGGGCTTACCACTCAGCCCCAAGGCACGGCCCGGGCAGGCCCACTCGCCCTCTTGCCTGCCCCTCAGTTTCTGCATCTGAACTGTGGGAACAGTGAGAACAAGACTGTGCTGTGGGACCAGTTGAGGACTCGTGGGTGGAAGGGCTTGACGCACTGCACCAAATGTGCTCCATAAACATCAGCCCTCCTTCCTGTCCTCAGAACTCCGGGGGGCAGGCTTGTAAAGTGCGGCGAGTATACGGGGTCTCCTCGGTGTTGGGGCTTTCTCACCCTCACCCCATCTCCCCTGGCCCTCTCACACTTCTCGGTTGGGCATCCAGTTCATATAACCTTGCACCCCAGTGGCCATGATATTTTAATGCCCCAAATCCTTCCTGACCCCCTCCACCAAAACATGCCCACACTGTGTGCCCTACTCATTTGCTGCCAAGTGACAAGTCCTGCACACATGCCGGAGAATCAGATAAAATCATTATTTCCAATGTGCCAGCCCGCTGGGGTCAGGGTAGGCCTCATCCCTGGGAGCATCCTTACGTGTCCAGGAGAGACTTAGCTGAGGACTGCAAACACTGCCCAGGAATACAGGAGTGGGAAAACTGCTCCTTGGATAGAGTCATCCAGGCCAGCAGTGACACAAACGACATCCCAACAGGTATGTCAGGAAGGCACCACCAGGGACAGGCAGCACAGGAGTGAGACCGAGAACTACACCAAACTTGAGACCTGGAAACAGGCCCCAATTTCCCAAGCACCGGTGAACACATCCCGGAGTCTGCCCCCCATCTCTGCCGCAGGCATCTGTTCTACCCCGCTGTCCACACAGCATCTTGTGGGGCTCAGATCACAGTCAAACGGTTTGCAAACTGTGGGGAGTGGCACTGAGGACCACTGTTTCTCATACTGCTCTCTCTCCCCGGTAAATCAACCCTCCCCAATAGCCTAGGTCGTTAGAGACGTCCTCCCAAGAATGGATCAGGGAGGATGTGGACCAGAGATATTGGCATTGGCAATCAATGCCAGCTCCTGGCCTGCCCCATGCTTGGACCAGAGTCAGTGCTGTCTGGCTCAGACATGGGTGGAGACCGGAGCTTCCATCAAAGAAAATAGCGCATGTGACATCAACGCCAAAAGACGCCAGAAAAGAGTGTGCGGCCAGGCGTGACGACGACTGCAAATGAAGGCAGCGATTTCTGGATTTGATAGGCTTCCATCTGCTGATGTTACAGAGGCGAGAGAATGCTCAGAGACGTGAGCACTTCGCCTGTCTTAAAGCCGTGGGAAGTCCCACCTACTGACTGGGAAGTGGGCTGCTGGGTGTGACTCCCTCATTCAGGCTCACGCACTCCTCTAACTCGAGGGCACTGCGTGGCCTCCAACCGGGGTTCTGGGTGGATTTTTATTTTCTGGACTGAAGAATACTAAAAAACCAAAAAAGCATTTGTCAACTTCAGCATTGTTGACATTTGTCAGGGGAGAAAAGGTGGCAGTCCCGTGCATTTCAGGGTGTTGAGCAGCATCCCAGGCCTCTACCCACTAGACAGCAGCAGCATCCCTACCCCAAGTTACACCGATCAGAAATGACCCCGGACATTGCAAAATACCCTCTAAGAGGCAAAACCAGTCCAGCGAGAGCCAAGTTACAGGCGGAAGGGGAGGCGGTAGGTGTTATTTTTAGAAAGATGTCAACTCTGGCCAGATGTGAATTTGAATCCTGAACGGACCCCTTCCAGTTGCGTGACTTCATCTTAAAAGCATCAGCCTCCCTTCCCCCTGACTTCAGGGGGGCTGGAGTAAGGATCAAATACGATGTTGTGCCAGCTACTGCACGTGGGGGTCCCTGGGCCAGCGTCACCAGTGTCACCTAGTTGCTGGATAGAAATGCAGATTGTCAGGCCGAGTCCTGCCCCAGGTGACCCGGGCACAGATGATGGTGAGATGCTGGTACTGTGACTGACCGCACAGGCTTTGGAGTTCCAGAGACCGATGGCATAACCTGGTGCCAATCTTTCCCTGCTATCTAGCCTTGGGCAAGTCATGTCACCTCTTTTAAGCCTCTTTTAAAAAAAAATGTGAGTGTGAGTTGACGATGCACCGTAGAATTGTACACCTGGAACCTATGTAATTCTTGCTAACCAACGTCACCCCAGTAAATCTTAACAATTAAAAAAATGTGTGAATGAGGGCTAAGAACATGACCTCGCTCCTAAGGTTGAAAGTGCAGAGGGAACTGGGCAGCACCCTGCGTGCGTCCCACACCCCGCAGACAGGCAGTGATGAGAGTTCCCAGGATGCCTCCCTCTTCCAGGTGCCGCCTGGGCTCCCAGCAGGGGGATGTAAAGATGTGGACGCTCCCTCCATACACTTCTGTGATCTTCCTTTTGATGGAGTCTAAAATTACATCAGGCACTTGGCCACTCACGGTCCATTTATTCACTTATTGACTCAGCAGGAAAGAAAAACAAGTGCTAAGTGGCGCGCTCTCGCTCTCCTTCCCCTCCGCATCTCAAGGTTACGGCCCGGTGGCGCGTGCCTCGTGGATGAAGCGTCTCATCAGATCCTGCTCGCAGCCGGGGCCTGCTGGCTCTTGCCAGGCCTATCGGTCCTGACCTCTCAGGCTCTCAGGCTCACCCGGTGTTTCCGATCCTGGGGCTCACAGTGTGGGGGCTCAGGGCCTCTCCCAAACTTTCCTCCCTTCCAGGACAAGCTCTCGGCTCTCTCCCAGGGCCAGGGAGCATGTTAGCCACACCACCCAGAGGCTCTTTCTTCCACGACTTACCCCTCTGGAGGCCCCATGCTGTCTTGGAAGAGACAGGGGTCTGAACCAGGCAAAAACTATCCTTAAAATGACTCCATATTTGAATGTGCTTCAGAACCCCCAGGTAAAGGTCTGTGAATTTCCTGCGCACATGCAAGTGGTAGATGCAACCCTTTCAGCTTTTATGTTCCAAAGCAAGGCGGCAAACCACGGTCTGCAGGTCCAATCTGGCCTGTGCCTGGTTTTGTAAAGTTTTATTCGATCACAATTGCACTCACTCATTTATGTATTATCTATGGGTGCTTTCAGAGTTCGGGGTTGAGAAAGAGAGACTCTGTGGTCCACAAAGTTGAAAATATTTACTATTAATATCTGGCCCTTGGCGAAAAAAAAATTACTGGCCCCTGTTCTAAAATCCTAAGGTTCTAATATTCTGCAGCATTAGGAGCTAAATTCTAAGAATATAAGAGTTTCAATATTCTATACTGCTGTTAAGTTGAGTCACGTGCAATAAACTATAATCAACCATTTTTGAACTAGGTAAATGGCAAATTTATACAGTTCAACCTAATATTATGTATTATGTATTAATATTATGTAGGTCTAATGATTCAAGATTTTGTAAGTCCTAAGAATTTTCTGGCTTGAAGAGTTTAAGGTCTCTACATTACAGTTCTAAGACGGTACCACTCCAAATTCTACGATTCTGTGGGTCTAAATGTTGAGCAGCCCTACGATAATTAGGAGACGTCATTGTATTGGAGGAGGGAAAGACATAAAAGTTAATTAGCACACTTAAAAGCATTTAGCTAGTAGGCTCATTTTTCAAAAGAATGCAGGTGGTAAGCTGTGAAAAAAATGGATGAAATATAAAGAGTAGAGGGTAATGTTTGTGTCCTTGTCATTCCAATACTAAGGTGGCTCAAGGGACAAATGGGGTTTAACCTCAAGGATCTGAGGGCCCAAGTGAGGTTCCACTAAGCAGGTACCATGCTTGGTTGATCCAAAACCCAGTCCCCCTCCTGATGGCAATGATATGATGAGAAAAGCTGTATGTGAGTAAAAAAAGGAATTAAAAATGAAGTAGCATATGGCCTTGCTAGCTTCACCCTAGGGAGAAGTCTGGGAGGGAATGGTGAATAAAAAGGGAAAGAATTAGGACTATATTAAAACCATTATGCCTGCTTGAGATGTGGCCTGCTGCCCACGTGTGGCTACTGAGCACTAGATACAGGGCCAGGGCAACTGAGCCACAGGTGGACTAATTTTAAGTTCATGTAACGTAAACTTGTATGGCCTCCTGAGGCTGGTGGCTGGACAACACTGTTCTAGGGGATGTGTACCTGTTGTACTGAGACAGGAAGTCACCTAAATGTCTGGGACAACGCGGAGCTTCACCTGTCCTGTCTGCTGAAACCATCGCTCCAGTGGAGAATGCTGCAGAAACTCCAGGTTTCCAAGAGCCCTTGGGATCTGTGCGTCTGTGTCCAAGGTTTCTCCGGTTCTAATGTCCTAAGAGGTGTAGTCTAAAGACTCAAAGGACTGAAGGGCAGGTGTGCCCAGGAAACCCCACTGATGGCGACTGACAGCCACCGCCTCCTTCTTTCACAGCAGGCTCTCAGTTTTGCATATGCCAATGTCCCACGGAGTCATCTAACAGGCAGTAGCTTTGTGAACACCTACTGGGTGTGTGGTTAACTTTTGAGCTCTACACTGGAGGCATGAAGAATAGGATGCCTAACAATAGGAAGTAGATGGGGGTGGGGAAGATATAGAAGCAAAATAACCACATACAGAGACAGGAACCATAAGGTAAGTTGGGGAGGAGACGTCACAGTTAGGGTCTGGGTGGGAGGGAGCGAAAGGAGTGAGGAGGGACCTGAGAATCCACATTTCTGCAACCAAGGCTGCTGGTCTGCGAATCGCACTTGGGAAAGCAAGGTGGTAGGTCACAGGGAACTCACAAGAATTAAATAATGTAAGGCCTAAAACATGCTTCATAAATGATAAGCTGTAATAACAGCAATGATAAATAAACTCAAATTATACATAACCCAACTTAACATCCACCTCCAGCTGACCTCCATAGCATCAAATAAATGAATGAGCCCACAGAATCCCAAATACGGTTCTGATTATACTTGTCCTATGGACAGCAATCTTTCCCCTCCTCTGGTTAAGTGGATGTTAACTATTAGTATCATCACACAAGGGTCGGAATTGTCCCTAAGATCCTGTCTGAAAATCAGACCAGCTAAAATGCGACCATAATTGTTAGATGAACTCTGTAATGTCGCTGACTGCGAACACCATCTTTCATGATGGCCCAGCACTAAACCACAACATAAGCAGCTCGCTCTGACAACAGAAGTGTGTATACAGAATCCTGCTTGGTTTGGGGTTTTCCAGACAACGGGCGGGGTGAGCCTGGGAAGGCATCTCGGTGTGGAAGGGCAGTAGATGACACCGGGACCATCCTTGGGAAACTCACAGCCACTAGGCTTTGAAATGAGCTCCAAAAAGATAATGCATCCCTGAGCCTGTAACCATAGCTGGAGCCAACCTGAAAGCACTCACGTGGATTCCTTCAACAGTTTTACTCCCCTGTGATTTGTAGTAGGGTTAGCAGGTGGGTACTAGGGCATTTTATTATTTATTGGTCATTTAATAGTTTAAGATGCTCTTTTAACCGCCTGATAACCCACTTTACAGGTGACTTGCCCAGGACACACAGTCCTGAAAGGCTAGAGACAGGATTGAAATCTAGCTCTGCTGTCTGTCCCTTATTCCACTTTTTCTTCCCATAGAGCATAGAGCAGGAGTGGGCAAACCATAGCTTGTGGGCCAAATCTGGCCCACTGTCTACCGTTTTAAATAAAGTTTTATTGGAAGACACATGCTTATACATTCATGTATCATCTGGGCTGTTTTTGCACTACAATGACAGACTTGAATAGTTGTGGCAGAGATGGTGAGGCCCACAAAGCCTGAAATATTTACTCCCTGACCCGTTACAGAAAATATGTGCCAACTCCTGGCATAGAGCATCTAATCGCTACCTCGAGAGGTTTTATCAGGGTCTCAGGGAGCAATGAAAACCATCTCATTTCCCGAGTCCCTTTCTTTTTATTTGCTGAGAAGTGACATCAGTCTCTTTTTTTTCTCCCCACCCACCAAAGCAATTAGCTCACAAAGGCAGAAACCTGAAGGATTCCCTGAGTGTTCCTAAGCCTCTCTGCAGCAGGATGCTTTGTCTCTAAACCACTGCCAAACTTTAATAACAGCATCAAACGCGTCATCTCTCACCAAACGCAGCCAGGAAGCCGGGCTCTGCTGCCCAGCTGGGTGGATGTCATCTGCAGACAGCTGCAAATTTCTAAACAAGGACAGATGCAGCTTGTGTTTGCCTTTCTTTTTCTATTTGAAAACTGTTGGGGGGAAGGAGGAAAGATGAGAATGATGTTAGGGAAATGGATGTGTTGGTTCTAATTATCCAAGTGGGCGGTAGGATGCGCGCCACGTCATTTACCTGGAGTGTAGCCACGGCAAGGCTGGTGAGAGCCCAATTCCAATAAAGCCGGGGCCCAGGACACTGAGCACAAATACGGACGCATCTATGAACCCCCAGACCACGAGATGGGATGCAGCACATAAAGGACAGAATTCCCAGAATTCTCTTATTAACGAGGCCAAGAGAGATCCCTAGCCCCTTCCACCACGGGAGGACACAGCAAGAAGGCACCAGCTACGGACCAGGAAGAGGGCTGCCAGCAAAACACCGTGACAGTGCCGATGCCTTGGCCTTCGACTTCCAGCCTCCAGAACTGTGATCACTACATCTCTGTCATCTGTAAGCCACCCCGTCTGTAATATTTCATTATAGTGGCCCAAATGGACGAAGAAAGTGATGATGATAAGAGGACAGGAAGTTTTCTTTGTCAAACATTTACATGCATTATCTCATTAAGTCTGCCCCACAATGTTGCAAGGGGGCAGCAAGAATTATCCCCATTTTGTAAGATAACAGAGACACAGAGAAGGTGAGAGTCTTGACCAAAGTCACACAGTGATGAAATGAAGACTGGTATCTAGGTCTCCTTACCCCCGGTTCTTGCCCCTTCTGTCAAACTCTCTTCATTCAATGTGGTTTTTAAAAAATATGTGCCAAGTAACGTTCTAAGGCCAAGATAAAAACTTTTTTCTTTTTTTTCTTTTCCTGTAAAAGGCCAGATAGCAAATATTTTAGATTTTACGGGACAAATGGTCTCTGTCACAAACACTCATCTCTTCCACCAAAGCGTGAAGGCGGCCACAGACGATACATACGTAATTGTGACGGCTGCCAATAAAACTTCCCAGAAAGCAGAAGGCGGGCCAGAGCTGGCCCACAGACTGCAATCTGCGCACCCCCAGTCTAGCCCATGCGTGGTCCAGCTGCGTCTCGCAAGGTGCCCGGGTCAGAGTCGGGACAACCTGGCGGAGAACGCTGTCTCAGCCGATTTGAACTCCGTTTCTGTCACCGACAACCAGTAGAGCCGTCGCATGGGCCCTTCACTCCTTTCCTACTATGTGACGTGTAATTCCAAACCAGCCAATTCTCCCAGTAAACACCACTTTCTCTCCCACTGCCTGGTCTAGCCTCAAGGTCTGAGGTCTCCTTCTCTCCTCCTGTTTAAGCTCAGTCAAAAAAAGAAAAAAAAAAAAGCACCAGAAAGAGATGAATGACCCTTCAAACCAAATGACAGTTTGGAGAGGAATTCAGAACGTTAATTGGAGAGTCTGATTTGGGGCCCCCTACGTTTCCTCGGGACCTCTCCAACCGTGACAGTGATTGTGCTTTCAATTGTAGAGATTAACCTTCCCAAGCCTCTCTGACATGCAATTAAGTAAAGCATAATCTCATCTAAATAATCTGAATGGGGTTTCTTGGAATCATTTCATGCACACCTGCAACATTCAATCACTATCTGCCCCCCTTTCCTTTTGTAAGTAATTAACTTTGGGGAGTCAAGTCACTCTCATTTCCAGCAAGTCTCAAGTCACAAAAGTTCAGCTGAGGAAGTCTCTGGGGACAAGATCAGTATCTGCTCTTCTGTCTGCCGTCTCTAGACTCTACACAATCATTTATAATTGGTATTAGCAACTTTCAATTCTGATTAATGACTGGAGAGCATGTTTTCAGTGCAGAAAGCAAGCCACAAATCGGGGAGTAACAGGACCAATTATTCCGAGGTAGGAGGCTTTCGGTAATAGATTTTATTATCAAGAAATCTCATCTCAGCGGCACAAGCACAGAAACTCATTTCATTAGATGATAACGGCTCTTGAACTGAGACAAGAGCCTTCGCTGTTTGGGATCCAGACAGCGTTTCAGAAACGTGTCTGGGGGCTGGTGGCACTGGGTCCCTTTAGGACCAAGTTGGGTTGGTTGGTTGGTTTGTCCAGAAACCTTTGTGGGGGGACACACAGGACACCACGGCAGGTGGAGGGGGAGTGGTATAAATGCCCATGTTTTCCCGGTCCGCTCTGAGAGCGCAGGAGGCTATTACGAGTGGGGTGTGAAGGGGGAGTTCACAGACGTGCCAGGCCGTTTGGATCAGACTGAGATAACGGAGCCGCGGTTCGGAGCACTCTCCCCGCCGTCAGGGGAGCCATCGAGGTGTTATTTACACCCAGCTGGCCGCCCCACGTGCCCTGCCCCGGGAAAGCCTTTTAAAGACGCCAGCTCCCGGCCAAAACAGTTCATCTGTGCTCGGGGGTTCAGAGCCATTTGCAGGAGGAAAAGCGCCGGGAGCTTTTGGAAAGGAAGCCCTTCACTCGGGTCTGGTGGGTGCCCCCCGTAAGTGGAGGGAGGCCACTGTGTTCTGACCCGGAGTTGGGAAGCATGGGTCTTGGAGGGGGCCGAAAAAGCAAAACAAGAAAAAGAAAGCATGAAAACGAAACAGAACCTGGCTGTGGCTCCCTAAGGCCTTAACGAGAAGTGGCCAGATGCCGAGAGGACAGGAGAAACTGGACACACGGGAAGACGGGTGCCCAGCACGCCTTCCGGGGTGGCCGCGTAGTAACAGGCAGAGCTAGGGGCGTGGCGTGAATTTCTTGCCTTAGTTTTGTTTGTTTGGTTTGTTTGTTTGTTTGTTTTTGAGTACATGTGTTCCTGCCCCGTTTCCTCATGAGGTGAAAGAACATCCTCAAGGGGACAGAATTCTGATGCTGATGCCATTTCGCTATTTCAAAAGAAGGCACTCAGCGGGCGATAAGATTTGACTTCCGAGCCTTCTGACACCACGTTTCTGCTCCTTCCCCGCCTGCCGTGCCGCCAGGGCATGGGGACCCCACCCCAAGGAGACGCAGAGCCCGTGGTGGGGCAGAGCCAGCTCAGCCCGGCCTCCGAGACCTGACTGCTCAATTTGCAGGAATTTCACGAGCCGGGCGTTAAACACAACGATTAAAAATTAAATGACATAAACTTAACAATGAAACAAATCATATTAAAAGCAAATGGAACACATACTCCAAACACACTGCTTCCTAATTGATTTACCAACAATTACTATTATCTATGCTTTTGCAATTGCTCAGTCTTTCCTAGCTGTGTGGGGAATGCGCCATCCAGGCACACGCCGCACGACAACATTTCGGTCAACAACAGACCACATACGTAGTCGTGGGCCCATAAGATACAATAAAACAGCAAAGTTCCCTTTGCTCAGTGACGTCGCAGGGCCCGTGATGCTCTATGGCAACGCCTCGCTCACACGTCTGTGGTGACGCGGGCGTACACAAACCTAAAGGCACAGCACAACCGTGGACAGTGCATAATAGTTTATAATGACAATAAAGGGCTATTTACTCTACTATGCTGTTTATTGTTACTTTAGAGCGTGTCCTTTCTACCCATCAAAAACACACGTTGGTGTAGAACCGCATGCTGTGTTATGCCAGCAGCAGCCTCACACCCGTGTGTGTTGGTCACTGAATTGCACCATTTTCTCTGGAGCTCGATGCAATCCCCTGCTGTCCTGCACAGTGAATGCTGCGTGGCCCGGGAGCACAGGCGATCCCGTAGGGCCCGGTGCGCGGCGGGCTACGTCGTCCAGGTTTGTGTAAGCACACGCTCCGATGTTCGACAACGACTACAACCGCCCGACGGACACGTGTCGCAGAGTGCAGACGCGTCCCTCCTGCAGGTGGTGCGTGGCTGTGCGCCGAGCTTCCCACGGCCACACGCGTCCACGCCATGTTGCTAGCTTGCAACCGGCCGTCGGGGGAGGAGTGCGCCCCAAAGAAAGGCAAACACGGCCCAGCAGGACTCTGCCCGTCCTGGAGAGCCGGTTGCTGGCAGTTCCTGGCACACCGCTGACCCCCGCTTTTCTCCCAGGTCCGCGTTCACTCTGACGGCTCCCCCCATCCGTGGGACCCACTAACACAAAAGGCGCGCGAGGCCCTCCCAGCTAGCCCCTCATCTGGTTTAGTCCTTACCTTTTTTTTCGTTGTTTTCCCCCCGAAGGTGGAAAATATCCCCCCGAGTAACACCAAATAAATAATTCAGGGGCCATATATAATTGATGCTGGATTTAACAGAAGTACAGCCATAAGTGGTTGTCCATTAACTATTTACGACCTTGCCCCGGCAGCTGACAAGCCGAGCTCAGTGAGGAGATCACACCCATGCTCCCATGTTTTATTTAAACATTATTAAAAGTACACAGTCTGCAGCACGGTCTTCAATTCCACCCAGAATGAGATTCTGCTGTGAAGTCACCTCTGGGTCTGGGAAAGGTCGGGATGGAGCGTTCCCGGAAGCACTCCCGTCTTCCTCCTTCCTGTGCAGGGGTGTGAGCTCTCCCCTCCTTTTAGCCTTGAATTTCTCCCTTCCTGAGGTGCCCCCTCCCCTTTGAGGGGCATATCGTGACACCCCTCTGAGCCTCAGCTTGAACATCTGTGAAATGGGAGGTAACACAGGTGTTAACCCTATGGATGACCAGAGCAGGGATTCTTAACAGGGGGTGATCCTCCTGGGGGTCAAGTAGCAACATCTGGAAATATTTTTTACTGTGATGACTTTGGGGGTACTCCTCTTTGTGTCTGGTTCATAGAGACCAGGATGTTTCTAAATATCCTACAAAGCACAGGACAGCCCCACAACAGACAATTATCCAATCCGAGATAGTACTAACGACACAGGTGAGAAATGCTAGAGTACACAATCAAAAGCAATATTAATTTTTATGACTCACTGTTCCAAAAACTACTTGAACGAGTAAGTAAATACTCTGAGTCTAAAACTTACGAGTAGGAGAATGGGTTTGAGTTGTTCAGACCTGGGTTCAAATTCTGACTCTGCCACTTGTTGGGAATTTGACTTTGGAGAAGCTGCCTCAGCTCTCCAGCTTGTGAGTTCTTTGTTAATGAAACAGTGACAATTACCTCAGAGGGTGAGGCTTACAGGAGAGGTTAATGCAAAGTACTGAGCCCAGTGCCCAGCACGCAGTCAGCGATAAACAAATCGGCACCACTGTAACCAGCCACCGTGGGTGGGTGGGACATGAAAGTGAAGCTGGGGGACTGACGATAAAGCTTAAGTAGAGGGGGAGTCAGAAGGTCAGCGGAGCAGCCAGAGAAGAAAAGAGAAAGAAAAGCAAAGCAGCATCTATTAAGTGTCTACTGGATGCTATCCCTTGGCACTATTACATACATCATCTCATTTAATCCTCACAGCCACCCAAGAGATTGGCTGCACTTTACAGCCCCCCCCCCCCGTTGTGCAAAAGGGGAAACTGAGGTTCTGCAATGTTAACTGTCCAAGTTCTCAGACTCCAGGTCTAGTGCTCGTTCTACTGCCCTCGAGTGAGCTGAATAACCTCCTTCCCAAATCCATGTCACCTGGAACCTCAGACTTTTTGGAAATAGGGTCTTTGCAGACGTACTTAGTTAAGATGAGGTCACATCGAATGAGAGCGAGCCCTAAATCCAATGACTCGTGTTCTTAGAAGAAGAGGAGAGGCCGCAGAGACAGAGAAGAGAAGTGAACACGGAGGCAGGGATTATTAAAGCCACGTTGCCACAGTTGAGAACACCTGAAGCCACCAGAAGTTAGAAGAGAAAGGGGGGATCCTCCCCTAGAGCCGCGGGAGGGAGTGTGGTCCTGCCAACATCTCGATTCAGATTTATGGCCCCCTACACTGTGAAATAATACATTTCTATTGTTTTAAGGAAACCCGCTTTTGGTAATTTATTCCAACAGCCCTAGGACACTAATGCACATTCTCCTCTCAACACCAGTCCAAACGTTTCTGGGAGGGAGGGAGGGAGGGAGGGAGGGTTAACATGTCTGCACCTAAAGCCTAGAAAGTGAGAGGTAACAAAGAGCAGGGGGGACAGCAGTTAGGGATGAGGAGGAAGGAATTTTGCAATTGGCCTGCGGTGGGGGAGCTGCAATGAACATGATCCAATGACTGTTGCCCCGAAGCTGCCAGCCAGGACTGCTTCATCACAGACGAAACTCAAACAATGCATCCTCCATGCACCCTTCTCCAGCTCTCCTGGTTGTCCCAAACCACTTCCTCTTTGCCCGCACACCCCATCTTGTATCAGAATTATTTAGGGACATGTGCATCTCCTCCTCTCCATCCTAAGCTCTCCAAGGGCACAGGCCCTGGTCCGTTCATGTCTGCATCTTTCATAACATCAGGCACAGGGCCAGGATGCAAATTAAAGTATTAATATGTTGATCTGAAAGTTCTGATTTTTAAGACATAATTTTTGAGCTGTTCTCTGAAGAGGTAAAACTTCAAAATGTTGAGGAAAACTATTCAGCAAACGAATACTAAGAATCTCCCCACAGCCTGACCCTGAACTGGAGGCTGAAGACCCAGAATCAAATAAAACCCAAGCCGTCTCTCAGGGGCTTTCCATCCAGGAAAACAAGACCCCAAGCAGTTATAATAATCAGATGATGTGCGCACGGATGGGGTGAACACAGAGGGATGTGGGGACACAAAGGAGGTGCTTCACATAGTCAGGGGTGCAGAGAGCCATGAGTGCTTCCTGAGATCTGACTTCAGTAAGTTTTGAAGGTTGAGTAGGCGGGCAGAGGACGTCCGAGAACAAAGGTGAGGAGACAAGAAATGGCATCGCGTTCGGTCCTGAACAATCGCTTGCACGTGCGAGTAGAACAGGGAAGCAGGCGGGG